>JAJOOR010004312.1:0-57026 GCA_036250505.1 Solanum acaule
TGGCTTACTATTCCCAAGTTCGGGTGTGTCCTTAAAGATTCAAGGACCTTTATGTTAAAGAGTTTCCTTAATTTCAATGTACTAGATAGTAGTTTCTTTTGTATTGTAAAGGATGTGTCCCACTTGTGTTGTAGTCGTGTTTTAAGATGGCTACCTTGAGACATAGTACTCCGATTTTGTATTAAAGGTTTAAACGAGGTGACTTTTTAAGTCTTGTGTTATATTATGGAAAAGTTTTAAATTTTCCGCTATTTTTTTATGATAAATGCTATGACGAATGCTAAGGGCTTGTACAAGACCTCCGAGAGGTCGAATACGCCGATAGCGACTAGGGGGTGCTCTCGGGTCGTTACATTGCTAGTGTGGTCTATGTCGGTTAAGGCCTATTTCCATCATATGGGATGTGCACTCTAGTATTGGATAGGTTCTACAACATGTAGGTAGTAGTATGGGATGTTATCTACACATGACACAAGTAGGCTTAGAAGATGCTAAAGTGAGTTCCCTAAGCCTTAGGGCTATTATGTGATTGTCCCCTATATGCTTGTGTGTCTCTTAAAATGGTTTTATAAAGAATGTTGACTTAGTATGTTATAATGTAAAGATAAAACCCTTGTCTATGGTAACTCTTAGGAACACTTAGGTGTATATGAAGAGGTTGTATGGGCGGTTACTTCATTATTCACCTAAGTGTGGCTTAGGGTGACTTGAGATAGAGGCTTAAATGGTAATGAAGGAATTACTTTGCTATCTTGTTTAAGTATTGTACACTTGTGTTAATCTTATTTGTGAATGGTGACTTGAAATGTGGGTTTATGCTTGTGGTTGTAAAGGTTTGTTAAAGAAGGTCTTAAAAGCATACATTCCTTGAAAATGTCCGTTGTGCACACTTTCTTGCATGGTCATCATACTTAGTACTTATTGTACTAATTCCATATTTCTCTATTGTTACAAGTGTAGGTGGTGGAGAGTGAGGAGATCTTTTGAGGAAACTGGGGATATTGACTCTTCTCAAGAAGCTTGGTATGTCCTCATATATTCGAGGACATAGTTGTTACTTTTCTAGTATTTCCACTTAGACATTGTATAATACTTATATTTTTGTTGTAAAGGGTCGTGTCCCTAAGATGTTCTATTCGTGTCTAAGATGGTACATGAGACTTAGAAATTCTACTTCTTTACATTTGAAAGATTTTATGAGTATTATGGATTTGTAATAAAAAGTGTTTTTATTCCTTAGGGTTTTTATTACCGAATGTGATGATTGATTGCTAAGGGCTAGTATTAGACCTCCAAGAGGTCGAGTACGCATGTTACGACTTGGGGGTGCTCTCGGGTCGTGACAGTCTTGATTTAGTTGTGTAGGTCTTGGTTAACTAATTCGTATTAATGGTTCTCCCACCGGAGGGTTAGTGTGGGTGCCAATCACGATGGTCTGGGTCGTGACAACTTTTTACCCCAAAATTAAACGAAATGTATATTTAATTTATTTTCAATAATTGAGAGTTATTTTTGACCATTTTCCTATAAAAATAAATAACACCACTTGTTACTTTTATTTATCTCATTTTCCTTTTTCTCCCTACATCTTCTCCCATACCCTCTCCTCCGCCCACCCCCACATCCCCACCCCCAAACAATCTGTCAAATGTGATTTTTTTTTGTCTTTTATTATTTATAATTTTTTTTATTTTAATATCTAATGAACTAATTAGCAAACATATTAACCTCAAAAGTTATGGCAAAAATGAAGTAAACTATTTAATTTTTAACTTCAAATGATAACTTAACTGAAGGTTGAAAATATATAATTTTGTCTATAGGTATGATCAAGGGTATTGGAAAGCTCAATCAAGGGTAATTGAATAATATTCATTAATATTAACTTTATATTTACACAATAAAATAGTGTTGGTGATTTAATTACGGAAAATGCTTAGCTATGTTAATGTATATGCTACTTAGAGCTATCAAAATGGGTTTGGCCCGCAAGGTCGGCCAAACCCAACCCTTGAATTAGATGGGGTTGGGCTCAATTTTTTCAGCCCATTTAGGAACGAGGCTTTTTAGCCTAGCCTCAATTGGCCCGCTGGCCTCGTAGGCCCAACCCGCAAGCCTTAGAGGCCAGCCCGTGGGCTGTGAATTTTAAAAATATTTATTATATATATTTTAAGTAGTGATTTACTTGTTAAGATTTTGTCAATAAATAATTTTAAAATACCAATATAAAATCAAGACTATATTTTTTACATATCTTTTACATTTTAGGGTCATCAGCCCACTAAATTTTGTTATTAGCCTAAGTTCATTACTCCATTATAACTAAGAATATTTGACCTCTTTTACTTTTGTTTTTATGCCTAAATTTTCACTTCTCCTTTATTGTCTTGTTTATGAAAATAGTGATGTTGTTTTTTGCTCAGATTAAAATTATGAATGTTGTATCTTGGCAATTATGTATTTGTTTTGTAAATATTCACTGAAGTATGTAATTCATCAACGTTCGTATTCTTTCTAAGAGGAAAATGTTATCCATTTTTTGGTTGAAGGGCCAACCCGTGGCTCGGTGGCCCGCTTAGGGCTGGGTTGGGCTGCTATTTTATAGGCCCTTCAATAAAAGGGCCAGCCCATCCCAACCCATTTAATCTCTAGCCCGTTAGGGTTGGGTTGGGCCAACCTATTTTGACAGCTCTAATGCTACTTAAATGATGGTTGAATAATTATATATATATATAGTAATATGATATTAGATGAGTCAAAGCATAATAGAAAAATATACTTAATATTAACCTCTAGAGTATGCACTAGAATAAAATGGTGATTTAATTATGAATAATACCTAAGTATATATAAGTTACTTAACTAGTAAAATCAATCATGTGTTGGTGCAAAAAAATTAGAGCAAATTACATAAATTTATCTAGTTTAGGTCATGATTATTATGATTTACGATAGTTTCAAATATTATTTCATGTGCCATATTTCATTCTTTGGATACATGTATCTTAACTCGACAGATACATGTATCTTAACTCGACAGATACATGTATCCAATAAATTTTAAAAAAAAGAGATACATATTTTATTCGTTTGAATTAAATGATTGTAACCGATTTTCTTAATTAAAGGAGTAATTGGTGGGTAGTTGAATACTTTAACAGATATCAACTATATCAAATTATAAAACCAAAGTAATTGTAATCTTTATCTTCTTGGCAGTAAATGGTCTTGATTTCTTTCCTTAGTTACATGTACCTATATGTCTATAATAGTGATGCGTGTATCTTAGGTTTTTTTTAAGAATGATGCGTGTACCACTCATTCTCACTTCTTGAATAGATCAAAATATCATCTATGAATAAAATTACGAACATATTAAGGTACTATCTAAACACCCAATTCATCAAGTCCATAAACACCGTCGAGGCATTAGTCAAACCAAAGGACATAACCAAAAACTCATAATGACCATATCAGGTTCTAAAAGCTGTTTTTGGAATGTCTTCCTCTTTCACCCTCAATTGGTGATAACCCGACCGGAGATCAATTTTGGAGAAATAACTTGCCCCTTGAAGTTTGTCAAATAAGTCATCTATTCTTGGAATAGGATACTTGTTCTTGATGGTTATCTTGTTCAACTGTCGGTAATCAATACACAAACAGAGTGAACCATCTTTCTTCCTAACAAACAACATCGGAGCACCCCATGGAGAGATACTCAGTCGGATGAAATCTTTATCCAATAAGTCCTTTAACTGATCCTTTAACTCCTTAAATTCTGCCGGAGCCATTCTATAAGGAGGAATATAGATAGGTTGGGTATCGAGGAGGAGGTCAATCCCAAAGTCTATTTCCCTTTCGGGAGGAACACCGGGTAGATCATCGGGGAAAACTTCTGGAAACTCTTTTACAACAGGGACCGACTCAAGAATAGGAGTTTCGGACTCCACAGCCTTCATCCTCACTATATGGTAGACACAACCCTTCGAAATCATTTTCCTAGTTTTTAGGTAAGAAACAAATTGACCTCTAGGCATAGAATTCCCTCCCTTCCACTCAAGGATAGGACAATTTGGAAACTGAAATTTGACTACTCTGGTCCTACAATCAATAGAGGCGTAACACAAATGCAACCAATCCATACCCAAGATAACATTGAAATCTATCATGTTAAGCTCTATCAAATCAACCAAGGTAACTTTATGGACCAAGGAAACATGACATCTTCTATAAACCCTCTTATCCACCACAAAATCACCAACAGGGGTAGAGACAGAAAAAGGTTCTACACATCGGGAAGCATATCAAATCTCATAGCTACATAAGGGGTCACAAAGGACAAAGTAGCCCCTGGATCAAGTAAAGCATACACATCTATATGAAAAATCTGTTAACATACCCGTCACCACATCCGGGGAACTTTCTTGATCACCTCTAGTTTGGAGAGCATAGAAACAGTTTTGCTTAGGAGTATTCCCACCCAAACAACTTGGACCAGATGAAGGGTAGGGTTGAGCCCTACGATGGCCATCTTTTTCATTCTTAGGAACTAAAGGATAATTCCTTATTTTGTGATCCGTCTTTCCACAACCAAAGCAAGCATTAGAACCCGCTAGACACTTCTCTTCATGATTTCTCCCACATTTAGCACAAATAGGCATTGAAGGCCTATTACCATCTCCTTGAGGTTTTGGGTTAGACACCCTTTCATTATTAGGCCTTGTTGGAGCACTAGAAGAACCTTGCCCGGAGAACTTTTTCCGAAAGCTTGAACGACCCCGTCCACCGGTCCTAGAATATGAATAGTTACCATCATCCACTCTTGCTCTCTTTGCCTCTCTAATCTCTCCTTGAGCTTTTCTTCCTCAATTCGTTGGGCATGCACCATAAGTCTAGAAATTTCCATGTCTTGGACAAGCATAGCGGTGCGACACTCTTTGACTTCTATTGTCAGACTATCCTGATACAAACTTAATCATCTTGGTACTACGATCTGCCACAATGGAAAGAGCATACTTGGATAGTTGAGTGAACCTCAAAGTGTATTCCCTTACACTCATATTTCCTTGCCTAAGGTTGGTGAACTCAAGTACCTTGGCCTCTCTCATCTCTAGAGGGAAGAATTTGTCAAAGAAAAGCACTTTTGAATCTTTCCCATTCTATGGGACCCTCTTCCACAGGCCTTGCCTCTTTCCACTGATTGAACCAAATTTGAGCAACCCCTTTGAGTTGGTTTGTGGCTAGTTCCACCTTCACTACCGGAGTCACACCCATAATAGCAAGTACATTTTACACTTTGTCGATAAACTCTTGAGGGTCTTCCTCAACTTTGGAGCCATAAAATTTGGGAGGGTTCATTCTTGTAAAATCTCTCACTCTTGCCGCCTCCTTACTCATATTTGGGTTCAAGGGACTACCACCTCTCTATTGGCTTGTGCCGTCACAGCTTGAGCCAAAACTGGAATGCCGACCTAAACTCCGCATTTGTTACATTCTCATTCAATGGGTCAATCGAAGCTTGAGAAGGAGCTTGGAGAGGAGCGTGAGGAGGAACCTCTTGATCAACATTGCCTCCCTCCATCATTCTAGCATTAGCCCTTCTAGTAGTCATATCCTAAAAACCATCGGGCATAGGAGAAAGGCCTATAGAGTTAAACTCCATGACACGACTTAGGTGAAGAAGTGAAGTTTCCTAACATCTAATATCATCTCATTCATAAATGTGGCACACTTCACACTCATGAACAAGACTCTACTAGACGTGGTTGGAGACATCCTAGAACCATTATAAACTTTGTGCTCTGATTACGAAGTTTTTCATGACCCACGGGTAACCCCTTGATGTAACAAGGCGTATAAGACCCCGAGAGGCCTCATACAAGCCACTAGAATATCATAACATAAAGTAATAGAAATGAGCGAGAATTTAAAACTTTTTAATACAATCAAAGTCTTTTATAAAATGAGAGGAAGTCTAACAACGTTGTTTCAACCATCTAAACAACTTGAATAAAGTCTTGGGTCACAACCCATACAATTGTCTAAGACATAAAAGAAAAGCATAAAACAAAGAGGTGATCACATCCTCGAACAAAATGAGGACTCACCAAAACTTCACATCCTTGATCAACAACGAAGCTAGCCACGAGTGTGAGAATCAATGTCGTCGGACCCTACATTTGATAATAAAGTAGGCAAGAGTATGCATTAGTACAAAGATGTACTAAATATGATGGCTAGCATAAACAACATAACATAAGCATTGGTCAACATAAGACATAAGACATAAGCATAATCAAGACATAATAAGCATCATAACGATAGATGAATACTCCCTCAAGTAACCTCACTTAACCTTAGCCAAGACTTAGGTCATTCGCCTCTAGTCAAACTTGCATCATGGAAGGCATATCTAGCAACACTCCAATCAAATCATCTTCATAACATAATTAAATTATTCATACTTACTTTTAAAGACATGTGGATTCGCCTCAATGCCTAGCTTATAAAGGCTAATGGGTATTCGCCTCTTGACTTACTTACTTTTAGATCGCGGGTACTCGCCTCCACAATTCCATCATATGATACGGGCACTTGTCTCCACATCATTTCATAAGGAGCATGGGTACTCGCCTCCATGTCCATTCATCATAGTAAGAACGGGGGGAATCACCTCATATCCTTACATATGGAGGTCAAGGGTAATCGCCTCTAGCCTCATCAATTACATAAGCTTTTAGTCTAGATTCATTTTAGGTCAGCAATCCTTTCAACCTAGAATCATTCATGTGAGTAAACCTTTCACATTCATTCAATCATCTTTATCAATTCAGCATGGGAAGGATCACTTCCACACCATAGCATTCACAATGAACAATTCATAGTTTAGGCTTTAATCTCAAAGCACTACATCTCATGATCATCAACTATGCTTTACTCTCAAGAAATTAACATCACATTCATCATATGTGCTTCAATCTCAAGCAATTCTAATTATGATTCATCAATCATATAAGGAGATATCTAACCCACAAAGTTTCCCTTCATGGCATCAACCCAAATCATATCAATTCTACCCTAGAATCATAGGTTAGGCATGGGTATATGTAATTTCATCCTAAATACATGCAATTCTATCAATTTACTCATAACAATCATAATCCAACCATTTGGATCCACATTCATCATAACCCACAACATTGGAAGAAACCCTAACTAGATTTGGGGAAATTCTTCTTCAAATTATGGATTTCTAGGGGACTCCATGGGAGGAAGGATCCCTGTCACGACCCAGGGGTACCCCCTAGATGTAACACGGCGTATTTGATCCCGAAGAGGTTGCATACAAGCCCTTAACATATCCTGAACATAAGATAATAGAAAATACAGGAAAATTTAAAATTTTCTTTCAATCCACACAATCAAAAACATTTTCATAAACAAGCGGAAGTCTTTACTAAACCTTTGTCTAAAACTATCTATTTAAAACTCATGAATAAAAGTCTTGGGACGCAGCCAATACAAAGTCTAAAATATAAAGAGAAGACATAAGGGAAATATAGGTTCGTCCATGAAGCTATGAGGACTAACCAAATCTTCAAGTCTTCTTGCCTCTTAGAAACCTAGCCTCCAAAGCAACTCAATCTCCTTAACCCTACATTTGATTAGAATGTAGGCAATATGCATTTGTACAAAATGTAACAAGTATGAAAGCTAGCACAACATCATAAGAGCATCTCAAATGGTTAGTCAACATAAGACATAAGCATAAGAGATAATAATAGAATCATCATATTCATAGCCAAAATCTCCAATATAAACATCATATGAACACAAGTCAACATGAGACATAGTTAATGAGCATAAGATATAAATCATACCAATATAAGTACAATTGACTCTTAGTCATCATTACCATAATAGAGCCATTCTCAAGTAACCTCAAAAGCATGCAAGTGCAAAGCAATCATGGTCTATAGGCATAGTAAAATCTTAAACCTTTCTACCATGAGGGTACCATACTCCTAAGTAACCTCAAGACGCACTTGTGCAACGCATGAAAGACATCCCATACTACCCTTCACACTAAGCATTACCTTAAAGTCATCCTAGTCATATTCACCCTTCTTTGGTATAACTATTAACTTACTTCATGTAGACAAATGAATTATCACCTCTAGTCAACCACATCTTGGAAGGCATCTATAGCAACTACCCATCAAGCATAACTCATGTAAGACAACACTCATAAGGTAACCTTTAATCATACTTGTGAAAGGCATGAGTAGCATCCCATACTAATACTAATACTAATTACTTATTTAGGTCATCATACTCATGTTCCTTAACTTAGAGACTAGCCCTCTTTTTAAAGCATGGAACACTAGGAGACATTTTACTAGGTCTATCTTAGTCCCTTCTTGTTTGAACCCTAAGAGATACTATACTAGGTAAAACTTAGTTCATCATATTGGAACTTCTAGGAAATGCTACTTAAAGCAAAATCTAAGTTCATTAAACTTGAACTCTTGGAGATGTTACTTAAAGTATGATCTTAGTTCATTATAAGGTTGGACCCTATGAGATACTTCTTTTAGCATGTCTAGGTTCATTATTATTATTATGGACTCTATGAGGCCTTACTCAAGGACATCTAAGTCCATATATACTTTGAACATTATGAGGCCTTTACTAATTTGTACTAGTCCCTCATTACTTATAACCCTAGGACATCTAAGTTCATTAAGCTTGAACTCTAGGAGACACTACTTAAAGCATACTATTAGTTCATTAGTTTGGTCTCTAAGAGGTGCCCCTTCAAGCATAATCTTAAACCATTATTTGCATTGGACCCTAGGAGATGCTACTTTAGGCATAATCTTGGCCCATGAGGTTTGAACTCTAGGAGATGCTACATTTAGCACAATCTTAGTTCATTACCAATCCTGTTTAATTAGGATATAGCCTTAAATGACATGAGAACATATGATCTCTCATGGTGTTACCACAAGATCAAGGATTGGTCCACCTGACAAGGTGGAACCGGTTAGTTAACTTAGTCAGATTCACTAGCTAACTTCCTACGTGGCATGTAGTTATGGGATATGAAGATTGCTACTAGAAACCCAAACTCCACTAGGTGAGGCTTCCATCTCATGAGACACACTTGGGGAAATCAATACTCTTCTAAGTGAGAGATCCCATGTGGGAATCCCAAACTATACTAGGTGGGAACCTCCATGAAAGCCCAAACTCATCTAGGTGGGAACCGCCATCTCATTTCAATATCCTCTCGGTGCTAGGCATAAATCCCACAAGATAATCATTAAGTCTCTACTTGGACTCAAGTAAATGGAACGGTGTTCTTGACCACCAAACCATGCTAATACCTCTTTTACACCATGTGTGAGCAACTATTACAATCCATGACCTAGGTATAAAGGCTCTCTAGCCTTAGGTTCAATTAGTTATGAGAAGTCCTTCAACCCTAGAACCATTACTATGTGAGAAGTATTTCATGTAGAGTTCATATCCATACCTAGCATCATGTCCAAAATTCATCATTAGACAAGTATATCATTATGACCTAAGTGATTCCACCACTTCCTACCATCAATGATTCATAAGGTGATCTAGGTAGGTAAAGGTCTCTTAACACAATTCTATTCATTAGCCTTGGATTCGTATGTGGATTTTATTCTTAAAGCCTTAGGATCTAAAGTTGATCATATTAGCTTCTTGCTTAAGCCATAATGATCATCATTCATGACTATGACTCCTCATTCTCAAAGACTCTACAATATGGAAGCATATTATGAACCTAAATTACAAGACATTCAATCACATTCTTTAATACTAGGTGATCTTAGTCCTAATTTACCTTAGAGGTTCAATTTCATCGTTACAAGTCAAGATCTATCATATACAATAGAGTCTAGTTCCATTCATGATTATATGATCCTAACCTTGATCAATTATAACATATAACATTGAATTAGAAAGATCACTCAAGAACCTTCAACCTTGCCTCTAATGGCATCAACCTACAAATATCACATTCATCAACTTAGGTTAGGGTTTACCATAGAAACACATGAAATCATCATAATATCATTAAACAAAGACAATTCAATCATATTTGGATGCTATCCACTAGATTGGAATCACATCCAAACCCTACCCACAATGCAATCACAACCCTAACTAGAATTGGGTTTCTGAGTTCACAATTTAGGGGAATCTATGGGGGCTCCATGGGTGGAAGAACCCATGGATGAATAAGCTTCACATACCTCTAATCAAAGCCCTAGCACAAGCTCTGAACAATGGACCTTGTTCTTAACCCAAGCTTCAAGCTCTATCTTCTTCTTCAATAGGGGGTTTCTAGAGAGAGAAATGTTCTATGGAGGGGATGAACTTGGGTTTTCTTTTGATTCTAGGGAGAATGATTTAAATGAGGTAAACTTAGGTCGAATAAGCTTATATAGTTGCTAGGAAAGGAATAGAATAATGTAGGCTTACCTTTGGAAAGGAACTTAGGACCCACAGAGTTTAAACTTAAAAGTTTGCACTAAACCCGTCTAAGCTCTACCTTTGCACCCCTTGTCTCGCCAAGGCCACTAGGCGACTCGCCTAATGGCGCTTGGCTCGCCCATTTTTCCAGTGCTTCACTTTTTGGCCATAACTTTTTACTCTGCGATCAGAATTGGGAAAACTCGATATCATTGGAAAGAGGATTCAGAGACCTTTAATTGCATAGGTAATGGCCCACTAATTCGTTTTGAGCTAAGAGATATCATCATTTGAAGTTGACCCTACAAGTTGTAACATAAAAATCTGCCCCTTGCCCATCTAAGCTCGCCTTATGGAACCTTGGGCTCGCCAAGTGCACTAGGCGACTCGTTAAGTGAACCCTTGGCTCGCCCATTTTTCCAGTGAGCTCACTAAAAGGGCTGGTCATTGGGTGATGGAGGGATGCCAAAGGGAGAAACGCCAACTAGGTTGGCAAGCTACCTTTTAGCTCGCCATTTGGTCCAGCATCTTGGCCAAATGGTCAGTCAACTAGGTGATGGAGGGGGAGCAAATGGGCGATCCGCCAACCTACTTGTCTAGATTCAACTTAGCTCACCCATTGTTCCAGAACTAAGACTAAGAGGGAAGTTCCTTAGGCGATCAAAAGGGCACAATGGCGACTCGCCCAACCTTTTGGGCAATCAAGCGGCCCATCGCCAAAAGGCTCCATCAAGTAACAATGTTTCCACCACCATATCTTACTAGTTTAGGCCCTAGCTTGCACCCTAGGCTCCTTATTCACCCCATTTAAGTTCTAAAGCAGCCTAGACATCCACCTAAAGTCACACTAACCCAAACGTCAAGGCTCTAGTTCATCCTATCATTTTCCAAGCCATTACATTATCCACCACTTAGGAACATTCGTCCTCGAATGACACTTTAAACACATTAAGGGAAAAATGACTCAAGACTAGCAGCCCAACAATTATAACACAGCAATATAAATGCATAAACATGGGAGGAAACATCAACTCCACATCAAGAAGCTCAAACAAACTTCATGCAACTCAAGCAAGTAGGAACTATATCTACAAACTCATTATGCGTCAAAACTTCCCCTTTCTCATTTTCATTGGAGGAACTTCCTTCTCCAAATCACATCATGCTCATTACAATATCATTAGGCACCTTATGCAATTACTCTCAAAAAGCACAATTAGGCAAATTTCTCAATAAAGAACATTTGGCATGTTCAACATTTATCCTCATGAAGCATATAGACAACTCTATCAAATGCACATCAACATGCGGAAATCAATTTTTGAAAATTCATTTTCTCGTTTAAACAAGAATTCAACTAGAACATGCATAACATAAGGAGACCATGGAAACTCATAACTACTCGTGACTCCAAAACATGCTACAAGCTACTAGGAACTCTTGTCTTAGGCTTGAATAGGCACATAAAGGAAGAGGTAAGTATATCGGAACTCTTAACAACCTTACTACTCAACATCCTATCCCCCGCTTAGGAGTAAGCCTACACAAACTTTTCTAAACATCATGCATACTATAAATAACTTCAAAATCCAACATAACAAGTCATATAAGACAAGAAATCTGGAATTTTTCTAAAGCATGAAAGAAACACATACCAGAAAGGGACATGAAGAGATCACTCTTGATCTTCTATAGATTGGAGAGCATAAAACCTATTCTTCTTCAGAGGTTCTACCTCCCCACTACTAAAGGCAACTTTCTTACCTTCACTTCTTCTAACCTTAGCCTTGGGGCAATCTTCCATCATGTGGCCACCCTCACCACAACTGTAGCAACCCTAATTCATGAACATCAAGGATACTCAACAACCTTGCTATCTAAGCACATTATCTCCCCCTTGGGAGCAAACCTATGCAAACACCTTCAAGCATCAATTCTTTCAATTCTAAGGTCGGAGTAAGTCATCACTAAGCTTTTACATCCCTAACACAAGATGATTCTAAACCATAGTGAATTACACTTTTACCCTTCTTAGAGGATTCTATTTACTCAACCCATCTAGGCATTTCTTAAACACCCTATTTATCCAATCTATCAACATACTTCAAAACTCATCATGACTAGGTCGGGTCTAACCAACGACTAACCATAACCTCACTATCACCTTGCTAGGTAGGCACACTATCTCCCCCGTGGAAGTAAGCCTACACAATTTCTTATAAACATCTTTCATAACCTAAATGCAACAATAAAGCATCACTCATACTAAAGGCAATATCACAACCTATCATCTCAAATCTCTCAAGTCACAAAGTCATAACTGGCATTACAACCAACCTTTCTCCCTCACTCCTTATAGCATAAACCCTTCTAATAGTCACATCTTAATGACCATCGGATAAGGAATATGAGAGAGACCTTATAGATCTATGGCACGACTTGGAGAATGAAGAAGTGAAGTTTCCTAAGCATCCAATAGCCACCTATTCATAAAATATGTCGCGACTCAAACCCATGAATAAGACTCTACTAAGACGTGGTTTGAGACATCCTAAAATTTATCTCAAAACATTATGCTCTGATACCAAGTTTGTCACGACTCAGGGGTACCCCCTAGATTTAACACGGCGTATTTGACCCCGAAGGGGTTGCATACAAGCCCTTAGCATATCCGGAACATAAGATAATAGAAAATACGAGAAAATTTAAAAGTTATTTCGATCCACACAATCGAAAACATTTTCATAAACAAGCGAAAGTTGTTACTAAACCTTTGTCTCAAACCATCTATTTAAACTCATGAATAAAAGTCCTAGGACGCAGCCCATACAAAGTCTAAAATATAAATAGAAGACATAAGGGAAATATAGGTTCGTCCTCAAAGCTATGAGGACTCACCAAATCTTCAAGTCTTCTTGCCTCTTACAAACCTAACCTCCAAATCAACTCAATCTCCTCAACCCTACATTTGATTAGAATATAGGCAATATGCGTTAGTACAAAATGTACAAAGTATGAAAGCTAGAACAACATCATAAGAGCTTCTCAAATGGTTAGTCAACATAAGACATAAACATAAGAGATAATAATAGAATCATCATAGTCATAGCCAAAATCTCCTATATAAACATCATATGAACACAAGTCAACATGAGACAGAGTTAATGAGCATAAGAGATAAATCATAACAATATAAGTACAATTGACTCTTAGCCATCAATACCATAATAGAACCATTCTCAAGCAACCTCAAAAGCATACAAGTGCAAAGCATGAATAGCATCCCATAATACCACCCAATCCAAGTATCCTTTTTTGGTCATCCTAATCATGGTCTATAGGCATAGTAAAATCTTAAACCTTTCTACCATGAGGGTACCATACTCCTAAGTAACCTCAAGACGCACTTGTGCAATGCATGAAAGGCATCCCATACTACCCTTCACACTAAGCATTACCTTAAAGTCATCCTAGTCATATTCTCCCTTCTTTGGTATAACTATTAGCTTACTTCATGTAGACAAAGGAATTATCACCTCTAGTCAACCACATCTTGGAAGGCATCTATAGCAACTACCCATCAAGCATAACTCATGTAAGACAACACTCATAAAGTAACCTTTAATCATACTTGTTAAAGGCATGAGTATCATCCCATACTACTACTCATACTAAGTACTTCTTTAGGTCATCATACTCATGTTCCTTAACTTAGAGACTAGCCCTCTTTTTAAAGCATGGAACACTAGGAGACATTTTACTAGGTATATCTTAGTCCTTTCTTGTTTGAACCCTGAGAGATAATATACTAGGTAAAACTTAGTTCATCATATTGGAACTTCTAGGAAATGCTACTTAAAGCATAATCTAATTTCATTAAACTTGAACTCTTGGAGATGCTACTTAAAGCATGATCTTAGTTCATTATAAGGTTGGACCCTATGAGATATTTCTTTTAGCATGTCTAGGTTCATTATTATTATTATGGACTCTATGAGGCCTTACTCAAGGACATCTAAGTCCATATATACTTTGAACATTATGAGGTCCTTTACTAACTTGTACTAGTCCCTCATTACTTAGAACCCTAGGATATACTATATCAAGTACATATTAGTTCATTAAGCATGAACTCTAGGATACACAACTTAAAGCATACTCTTAGTTCATTAGTTTGGTCTCTAGGAGATGCCCCTTCAAGCATAATCTTAGACCATTATTTGCATTGGACCCTAGGAGATGCTACTTTAGGCATAATATTGGCCCGTGAGGTTTGAACTCTAGGAGATGCTACATTTAGCACAATCTTAGTTCATTACCAATCTTGTTTAATGGGATATAGCCTTAACCTACATGAGAACATATGATCTCTCATGGTGTTACCCACACCATCAAGGGTTGTTCCACTTGCCAAGGTGCAACCGGTTTGTTAACATAGTCGAATTCACTAGCTAACTTCCTATGTGGCATGTAGTTATGGGATACGAAGATTGTTACTAAAAACCCAAAATCCACTAGGTGAGGCTTCCATCTCATGAGACACACTTGGGGAAATCAATACTCTTCTAGGTGAGAGATCCCATGTGGGAAGCCCAAACTATACTAGGTGGGAACCTCCATGAAAGCCCAAACTCATCTAGGTGGGAACCTCCATCTCATTTCAATATCCTCTCGGTGCTAGGCATAAATCCCACAAGATAATCATTAAGTCTCTACTTGGACTCAAGTAAATGGAAAGGTGCTCTTGATCACCAACCCATGCTAATACCTCTTTTAGACCATGTGTGAGCAACTATCACAATCCATGACCTAGGTATAAAGTCTCTCTAGCCTTAGGTTCAATTAGTTAGGAGAAGTCCTTCAACCCTAGAACTATTACTATGTGAGAAGTCTTTCATGTTAAGTTCATATCCATACCTAGCATCATGTCTAGAATTCTTCATTAGACAAGTATATCATTATGACCTAAGTGATTCTACCACTTACTACCATCTATGATTCAAAAGGTGATCTAGGTAGGTAAAGGTCTCTCAACACAATTATATTCATTAGCCTTGGATTCATATGTGGATTTTACTCTTAAAGCCTTAGGATCTAAAGTTGATCATATTAGCTTCTTGCTCAAGCCCTAATGATCATCATTCATGACTATGACTTCTGATTCTCAATGACTCTACAACATGGAAGCATATTATGAACCTAAATTACAAGATATTCAATCACATTCTTTAATACTAGGTGATCTTAGTCCTAATTTGCCTTAGAGGTTCAATTTCATCATTACAGGTCAAGATCAATAATATACAATAGAGTCTCGTTCAATTCATGATTATATGATCCTAACCTTGATCAATTACAACATATAACATTGAATTAGGAAGATCTCTCAAGAACCTTCAACCTTGCCTCTAATGGCATCAACCCACAAGTATCACATTCAACAACTTAGGTTAGGGTTTACCATAGAAACACATGAAATCATCATAATATCATTAAACAAAGACAATTCAATCATATTTGGTTGCTATCCACTAGATTGGAATCACATCCAAGCCCTACCCACAATGCAATCACAACCCAATCTAAAATTGGGATTTTGAGTTCACAATTGGGGGGAATCTATGGGGGCTCCATGGGTGGAATAACCCATGGATGAATAAGCTTCACATACCTCTAATCAAAGCCCTAGCACAAGCTCTCAACAATGGACCTTGTTTTTGACCCAAGCTTCAAACTCTATCTTCTTCTTCAATGGGGGGTTTTTATAGAGAGAGAAATATTCTATGGAGGGGATGAAGTTGGGTTTTATTTTTATTCTAGGGAGAATGATTTAAATGAGGTAAACTTAGGTCTAATAAGCTTATATAGTTGCTAGGAAAGGAATAGAATATTGTAGGCTCAATTTTGATAAGGAACTAAGGGCCCACAATGTTTAAACTTAAAAGTTTGCACTAAACCCATCTAAGCTCGCCCTTTGCACCCCTTGGCTCGCCAAGGGAACTAGGCGACTCGCCTAATGGCCTTTGGCTTGCCCATTTTTCCAGTGCTTCACTATTTCAGGTATAACTCTTTACTCCGAGATCGGAATTGGGCAAACTCGGTGGCATTGGAAAGAGGATTCAGAGACCTTTAATTGGATAGGTAATGGACCACCTAATTCATTTTGAGCTAAGAGATATCATTATTTGAAGTTGACCCTACAAGTTGTAACATAAAAATCTGCCCTTTCCCTGTCTAAGCTCGCCTTATGGAACCTTGGGCTCGCCAAGTGCACCCTTGGTTCACCCTTTGTTCTAGTGAGCTCACTAAAAGGGCTAGTCATTGGGTGATGCAGGGATGCCAAAGGGTGAAACGCCAACTAGGTTGGCGAGCTACCTTTTAGCTCGCCCTTTGGTCTAGCATCTTGGCCAAATGGTCAGTCAACTAAGCGATGGAGGGGGAGCAAATGGGCGACCCGCCAACCTGCTTGGCTAGGTTCAACTTAGCTCACCCATTGTTCCAGAACTAAGACTAAGAGGGCAGTTCCTTAGGCGATCAAAAGGGCATAAAGGTGACTCGTCCAACCCTTTGGGCGATCAAGTGTCCCATCGCCAAAAGGCTCCATCAAGTAACAAGGTTTCCACTACCATATCTTGCTAGTTTAGACCCTAGCTTGAACCCTAGGCTTCTTCCTCACCCCATTTAAGTTCTAAAGCAGCCTAGACATCCACCTAAAGTCACACTAACCCAAACGTCAAGGCTCTAGTTCATCCTATCATTTTCCGAGTTGTTACAATCCCATGGATGAAAAACCATCATACCTTAGTCACAATTCCCACCAAATTTTGAAGATTGGGGGACTTGATCTTAACCTAGCTCCAATTTCTTCCTTCTTCTTCCAACTTCTAGAAAGAGAATTTTTTAGAGGATTTTTGGGGTCTTTTTTGGGATTTGAGAGAATGACTTGAATGAGGGGTTTGGGGGTTAAAAATATTATATAAGTGGTCTAGACTTAGGAAAAACGACACCACATTGATTTAATTAAAATCGGAAAATACCCTTAAGTCCCTAAAATAACTGTCAGGTCCCCACCGATGAGACCACGATCGACGGGATAGACCTACGGTCCGTCCTGGTCAGTCGTTGTTTGGTTAGAGACTTTTGAGCCATCCACGTCTCCCCCAACCACGGGCTATGGACCCATCCACGGGACGTGGTTGGCCCTCATTGGTGACATCTGAAACTTCTAACAATTTGCTAAGCTTTCCTCTTTAAGCTACGGGGTGTTACACCAAACTTTCTCCATAGCCTGATGTACCAATTCAGGACCTATCAAAGCAACCTACTTCAAACCAACCTATAGAAGATCTAAAGCTCCTATCATATAGAGCCTCAAATGGAGCCATACCAATGCTTGAATGATAGTTATTATTGTACGCAAACTCAATCAAAGGCAAGTGATCATCCCAATTACCCTTGAAATCAATTACACATGCTCTCCACATATCTTCCAAAGTTTGAATTGTACGCTCCGCTTGTCCATCGGTTTGTGGATGAAAGGTCGTACTAAGCTTAACACGAGCATGAAGACCTTTTTGGAAAGATTTTCAAAACTAAGAAGTGAATTGGGTACCACGATTATAGATAAAGGACAAGGGCACTCCATGCAACCTCACCATTTCCCTCAAATACAACTTGACATAGTCTTCCACCGAATAAGAAACTTTGACGGGAATGAAATGAGCCGATTTTGTCATTTGATCTACTATAACCCAAATCGAATCATGTTGTAGTTGGGTGCGAGGCAAACCAACAATGAAGTCCATATTCAAATCTTTTAATTCCCATGTAGGAATGCTAATTTCTTGAGATAAACCTCTCGGCTTTTGATGCTTTCACTTGTTGACAATTAAGACACTTAGCTACAAATTTCGCAATATCTTTCTTCATCCCATTCAACCAATAGATCTCCCGCAAGTTACAGTACATCTTGGTGGCTCCCGGGTGAATGGAATATCGAGAACTATGGGCTTCTGATAAGATTTACACTCTCAAGTTATCAACATTTGGAACACACAAACGACCTTGATATTGAAGCACACCATCTCCCCTTGGGAGAAAGCCTCAATAGACTTTTCAAGCACCGTTTCCTTCAATTCTACTAAAGTCAGATCAAACCCTAGCTTGGCTTTCATATCAGTCCAAAAAGATGATTCTGAACTATTGTGAACCATAACGCCACCCTTGGTAGAGTCAACTAGTCGAACACCTAATGGGAAAATCTATGAATATCTTGAGTTAACTCATTCTTATTATCTTCTACATGAGTAACAATGCCCATCCATAATTGACTAAGAGCATTTGGCACCACATTTGCCCTACCAGGGTGATAGAGAACACTCATATCATAATCTTTGAATAATTTAAGCCACCACCTTTGGTGAAGATTCAAATCCTTCTGATAAACACATATTGCAAACTTTTGTGGTTGGTAAAGATATCTACATGAACACCATACAAATAATGCCTCCAAATCTTAAGAGCAAATACAACTGCCGCTAGTTCAAGGTCATGGGTAGGATAATTATTCTCATGAATCTTAAGTTGCCTTGAAGCATAGGAAATGACTTTCTCATTTTGCTTAAATACACATCCTAACCCAATCCTTAAGGCATCACAATACACAACAAAATCATCAGTCCCTTGGGTAAAGTTAACACCGGAGCGGCAGTAAGTCTATCTTTCAATTCTTGAAAAATATTTTCACACGCTTCGGAGAATATGAACTTAACATTCTTTTGAGTCAATGCCGTCAAAGGAGAAGCAATCGATGAGAATCCTTCGACAAACCTTCTATAGTAACCAGATAAACCTAAGAAACTTCTGATGTCTGAAGGGGATAGCCCTTCACCTTTTATAGTAACCAGATAACCAGATCAAACTGAACGACATTAACAAAAAGTCATAATGACCGTACCGAGTTTGAAAAGCCGTCTTCAAAATATCATCTTCCTTCACCCTCAATTGGTGATAACCCGACCGAAGGTCAATCTTAGAAAAGTAGCTTGCCCCTTGAAGTTGGTCAAACAAATCATCTATCCTTGGGAGAGGATATTCCTATCAAGCAAGAAGGAAACGGCTCTTCCCACGGCGGAGTCACCATTGACTCTATTTATTTCTTGCATTTTCCGATGTAGTTGGCGACAAGAGCTTCTTATGAGCCTGAATGTCATCTTTACCTTAAAGCTGCTTAAGATTGTCCGAAGTAAGGTTAGTGACGGGAACTTAGCTATCTTTTGGTCAGGTTTTCCGGGGTTGGTTCCTCTACTAGAATAGGTCTCGAACGCCTCACTCCCCTCTTTCGATCATGCCTATCCAGATTCTCTCGATCCAGCCGAACTTACTTCGATGTAAGATGGAGTTGAAGTCTTAGGGTAAGCAGCTCCGTTTCCAAACTCGCTCGACACACAAAAGAAAAGACGAAAGACGATCATAACTTATACAAAGGATAGTCTCTGTAAGAAATCGTCTTGCGCCATATGTACTGAGATTGTTCGGGAGACTTTTGCATCGGCTCTCTCTCGTTAGGTAATTACCGAGTAAAGGAGAAGCTTCCATTCTAGAAGCGGTAGCTTCCCGCCTCCCTCGGGGTGAGAAGTTCCCTTCCCTTTTCTAAAATGCCTGAGGGGTCTGCTCAGCAAACGTACAAAGTGAATTGGCCTACTGAACCGATCTTGCTTAGGGTTTGGAATGAAGATGGATGAACAGGCACTTGAGCCTGGAATTTCCAGCAGTGATAGCTGAACTAATCAGATGGGCCGTCTCCCCTATCACCAACCTGTACCTTCTTTCAATGCACTTCTAGCTTCTATACTGGCCCTTCCACTTTGGCGCCCTTACCTGATCCTGAGCCAGAGGCCCCCAAAGGAGCCTTCTTGTTCTTTGCCATAACGCCCATTCTGGGACGAGGATCTCACTTCTGTTTACTCAAGCGCCTCTTTCTTATCGAAAGTGCACGTTTGTGAGACCTTAGTCGGGATGCATTGGTGAAAACTTCAACAGATTTACAGTCTGCCGATTTTGACCACCACCTGGTCGTATGAAACTGGCATGCATCCTGGCTCCCGAGACCCTGGTCGGTCACTTTTCTGGGCCGGGATCGATAAGTGGCCAGCCTTTTTGCAAAATCAATGTCCGCCTCGCTTGTCAAGGCGGAAGCTGCGGGTTCGAGCCCCGTAGTGAAAATAGTCGTTTCTTTGATGAAATACGCCCTTTTACTTCACATAGCTTTTCGTCTCCTTGATCTACCCGGTATACCAGCAATCCTTCTATGCGGATACCCCGATCTCGCTTGGTGGTACCCCTCTCGATGATTGTTATTCCTATCCGAGTCTATCTTTCAGAGAGAACCTACCCCTTCCACGGTACCCACCTTCAAACAAACTTATACTAATGAAAATGAAGTAAATTCTTAACGATCAACTTGTTCAACTGACGCTTATCAATACACATACGAAGAGTAACATCTTTCTTTCACACAAACAAAACTGGAGCACCCCATGGGGAGATACTCGATCGGATGAAACCCTTATCCAACAAGTCTTTCAATTGCTCCTTTTGTTTCTTAAGTTTTGCCTGAGCCATTTGGTAAGAAGGAATAGAGATAGGTTGTGTATCTGGGGAAGGTCAATACAAAGTCAATTTTCCTTTTGGTAAGAACACCGAGTAGATTATCAAGAAATACTTCCGGGAACTCATTTACAACGGGTACCGACTAAAGAGTAGGGGTCTTAGAATTTATATCCCTCACCCTAACTAGATGGTAAATGCAACCCTTAGAAATCATCTTTCTAGCATTAAGAAAAAAACAAACTGACCTTAGGCATAGAATTTCCCCCTTTCCACTCTAGGATGGGTTCATTCGGAAATTGAAACTTGACTACATGGGTTCTACAATCAATAGAAGCATAACATGAATGCAACCAATCCATACCAAGGATAACATCAAAATCTAACATATCAAGCTCTATAAGGTCAATATGAGTGACTCTATGAGACAAGGAGACGGAACACTTTCTATAGACCATCTTAGCCACAATAGAATCACCGACGGGAATAGAGACCGAAAAAGGATCTATATATCTGGAAGAATATGAAACCTCATATCCATATATGGCGTTACGAAAGACAAGGTAGAACCGGGGTAAGTAAAGCATAAACATCAAGTTGGAAGACTTTCAACATAACGAAAACCACATCAGGAGAACCGTCTTACTTATGACGAATCTGAAGTGCATAAAATTTGTTTTGGTTCTGACTCCCACTAGGACCGAATGAAGGATTAGATTGAGCTCGTCGGAGATTATCTCCCTCATTCTTAGCAAATGTGGGAGAATCCCTTATCTTGTGGTCCATCTTACTACAACCAAAGCAAGCATAAGAACCCGCGAGACATCTACCATCATGCTTCTTTCCACACTTAGCACAAGTAGGCAATGAAGATCCACTACTTAGGAGTAGCATTGGATGAACCTTGATCGGAGAACCTTTGTCGAAACTTAGAATGACCATGTCCATAAGACCTTGAGTGTGAGAAGTAACCATCATCGGTTTTTGCCTTTTTTACCTCCCTAGACCTTTCCTTAAATTTCTCCTCTTCAATTTGTTGAGCTGAACCATGAGACGATAAATTTCCATGTCATTGATAAGCATGGTGGTACGACATTCCTTAACCACCATTTCGGACACACACGAAATAAACTTACTCATCTTCGCCCTAGGATCGGCAACCATAGTGGGAGCATATCGAGACAATTGTGTGAACTTCAAGGCATATTCTATCACACTCATATTTCCTTGATGGAGGTTGATGAACTCAAGCACCTTTTTCCTCCTGCATCTCAAAGGGAAATAACCTATCAAGGAAAGCAACTTTGAACTTTTCCCAATCGAAAGGACCCGTATCTTCCATTCTCCCCTTTTTCATTGGTTGAACCATATTTTAGCAACACCCTTAAGTTGATAAGATGTCAATTTCGCCTTTTCCACCGGCGTCACTCCCATGGTCATCAGCACCTTGTAAACCTCATTAATGAAGTCTTGAGGGTATTCCTCAACCTTAGCACCATGAAACTCCGGAGGATTCATTCTAGTTAAGTCCCTTACTCTAGATGTCACCGTACTGACATTTAGGTTCACAGGGACCATAACCTCCCTATTGACTTGGGCCATCATGGCTTGATCCAACACTTGAAACACAACCCTAAACTCTCCATTAGTCACTTGTTCAATCAAAGGGCTGACCGAAACTAGAGGAGATTCTCGTTCGATATTCTCTCCCGCATTCCTTCTTGTATATGCTCTTTGAGTAGCCATATCATGTAGAACATTGGATAATGATTAGGAGAGAGACATTATAGAGTTAAACTCTATCGCATGACTTTTAGAATGATGAAAGAAGTGGATATTCCTAAACATCTTAAGGCCTCTCATCCATAAGTGTGGCTCACTTCACATTCATGAACAAGACTCTACTCGACGGGGCTTATGAGACTTCCTAGGACCTTTCTAAACCTTGTGCTCTGATTGCTAAGTTTGTCAAGACCCAAGGTAGCCCTTAGGTGAAACATGGGGTACAAGACCCTGAGAATCCCCATACAAGCCACTTAGCATTCATCATACAAGATAATAAAAGTATAAGGTATTTAAAAGATAATTCCAACAAAGAGTTTATAAAAAGAAGTGGAAGTCTAAAACATCATCTCAAAGCCATCTAGTACATAAGAGGTGATCGGGATGTAGCCCGTACATCAAGTCCAAAAATTGAAATGAAATGAAATAATGAAATAAAGGCTCGGTACTCAGAACATGAGGACTCACCAATTTTCAAGTTTGTACTAAATGATCCTAGCCACAGAAGTTTAAACCTGGAGCGCCAGACCCTACTATTTGATAAGAAATGTAGGCAAGAATATGTGTTAGTACAAAAATGCACTACGTATGAAAGTCATGCATAAAACATTTGAAAGCATGCTAAAAAGGACATTTTCATAAGATGCAATGACCAAGCTAAAACATGAGGTAAAAAAAGTTAAACATCATAACTTGTAAAAACATGCTCAATGCAAGCTAACATCTTTAAAACATTCGTGAGATATTTCTTGAAGTAACCTTAGTTCTTTATTATGGGAGATTTAACTTTAACTGACATGTAAGACGATGTGAGCTATTAACATGGAATCTGGTATTTCTCACACCGAAAAGGGGTGTCCTACTTGTCAAGCTAAGATCATGAACTTTCTAGCTTACGTGGATCCACTAGCTAATGTCTATCTAGAAAATTCTATGTTGGCGCATAGTTTATGGGACATGGGTAATCACCACTTGTTCACTCTGTGCTAAGCATAACTCCCACATAATATATATTATTCTTATTCGTCTTTTCTTTAAGGGACTTGAGTAATCGCCTCTTGTCTTTACATCATGTGACATGGGTAATCGCCTCTTGTCTTTCATTAGAGGTCATGGGTAATCACTGCTTGCCTCATCCTTAGAATAGCTCTTTAACTTTAATTCATTTTAGGTGAGAAGACTTTTCAATCTTAGAATTCTTTTATGTGAGAAAACCTTTCTCATTCATGCATGAGGTAGTTATGTCATCAATCATTTCACATCAACATGATTTAAGTTATTGGATCCTCCAACCGAGCAAACCATACTTTGAGGTACATTGTGGAAATTTCCAATACTTAACAACTCGATGGTTTGGTACCGACATTTCTTCCATGTATACCAACCTTGTGGTTGTTCCTGTAGATTCTTTGACAAGATAGATACATAGACCATCGTAGACCAAGTTCACCCAAACTTAGCAATGCTATTCCATGGATATATTGAGCTAGATCACTATCGGAACTAGAAGAAAGTTTGACCAAAATGTTTATTCTCTCATAGTTATATTGAAAAATGAGGTTGTGCATAGCAAGCAATAGTGTGGCATATTCATATTCTTGGCTACAATTATGTTTCATGGTGGAGCTCTTAGTATACCTTCATTTAGTTAATTTTGTGTAGAAGCTTGTTGTGGTTAGCTAGGTTGTCAGGATAGTTTCTCTAGGTATATTCCTTCACTCTTTTTACTTGTATCTTATACAATATATCCTCTTATCCTTGGATACCATTATCGCACTTTACCTCTTCTATAGTTGTTTTTAGTGTATATTCTTTTTCTATCTACTTTTTATGTTTGCTTTATCTTTGAAGTTTAATCTCTCTATGTCTGTTGAGTACCACATGTTTGGTACTCATACTGCACTTTTGCACCATAAAAATCATAGCACAAGCTCTTGTTGTTAATGTAAACCTCATGCGAAGCATCTTTGGATCAGAGACTTTCGGTGAGCTCGTGGCTTTCATAAGTGTCCTACTTTTTTTTTGGCTACACTAATCTTTATTTTGTGTTAAAAAATGGTTCAGTATGTTTGCACTTATTTAATATTTTTGTTATGATTAGTAGCTCAAGTAACGACTGATATCGTGTCTTGGAGGTGTTTTATGTATATCTTGTTTCTCATTCCCTCTATTACTTCTTATATTTGTTATTTGTTTTCACATTCGTCTCTCTTGCGTGATAGATCATTACTCCTTGTTCTGGGATATGGTTTTGGCTTACCCACTAGTAGGATGTTGTAGGTCTCATCATGACTTGAGATTTCAGATCGTGATAGTGAAGACGTGCTTTTTCTGGAAAGGAGAAGATGAATAGAGAGAAAAATTAGGTTGTAGGCTAGATTTGGAGGAAATATGAGTCAAAGAATTTGGTTTCATTATGATTTAATGGGAAAAAATGGATCAAAAATGGTTTGAGGGAACTTGCCCTTTTAACATATTTTATCAAACTGAACATGACTCTGAAAACAATTCAAATTTGATAAGACGAGAATGAGATAAATCAAGTACTTAATCAATTTAATGAGATTCTCAACTTCAATAATATTAAATAGTTATCTTGATATAAAAGCATTTTCAAATAAAAGACTAATTATACCATTAAATTGTAACTTAATTTATTATGATAATAATAATTTCCCAAATATTTATAAAGGTAGAAATTGCATACATCTATATAACATATGTAATAAATATACAAATTTTATTTTTAAAAAGGAAAAATTTCCTTGTAATGATTTTGCAAGTATTTTTATTTTTGTAAAACTATTATTCCAACATTATTTGAAATTGAAGTAACTCAAAAAATTAATTAAATTATGGAGGATAAAAGTCGAGTGTTAACAAGCACGTGAAGTTTTTATTTTGAAAAATATTACAACATCTAAAATTATGAAGAAGTTATAGCATATGCTACTACTTGATCGGAATTTTTGACAACTTCTATGTGATTTGGTCATTCTGCACCAAAAAAATCTTCCACAAAAAATATTGATTGTAATTATTGTTTCTAATTTAGACATTATTGCAAAGTCAAAGGAAATAAAAAAAATTAAAGTTATAAATTTTCCTTTCTTAAGTGACCTCTATTTCACTATTTAAGATTTTTTTTTTATGAGAAAGATTAAATTTTAGATAATGTTAAATAATATGGTACATAGAATTACTTGAGATTATATTTTTTTTCTTTTATCTTGTATATATCAACTCTTTCACCCTAAAACAGAAAATAAAATATACATTAAATTATAAGTGACTGTGGATGTTTGGGTGGGCAGATTTCCCTTTTGAGTTCCTCTATATAATACACAAATCATGCTCTGTTTTCTTCATCCAAGTAATTTCCTACCCACTCAAACATTTGTTTTACTCTTTTATTTTCTTTGTTCTTTATAAGTCATTCATCTTCCCCCTCTCCCCTCTCACACAAAATATCATTAGCTTCTTCTCTTTTTGTATGAATATGTTTTATTTTTGTAAGATTTTCTGGCTTAGTACTCCATTTATTTTGTAGCATACTAGATGTAATTATATTTCGATCTGATATTAGTGATAACAATTGAGATATAGAAACGGTTGTAGAAAGCTTCAAAATTAATAAGTCTAAAATATTGTAGCTCCTAGACTAGGCTTAGAGTCTCTGAATTATGAAAATGATAATTGAAATTTTCTTGAAACACTTTTATATGTTAACATGACTAATTTGGATTGCTTTCCTAAAAAAATTCCTATAGATTTTTCAGTTGCCCTCCAGGAAAACCTAAATGATCAATCTTTAGAGATCATCAACCCACAATATTCATTCCTGTTATTTCTGATCAAGCTATCATGGATCAAAATGATAGCCAACAAATGCTATGACCCTTTCAACAAGCTCATCTTAGCTAACCAAGCTTTTTTCCTCTTTTACCACCAGCTGCTGAGCTAGCGTATGTACCGACAATTGTTGCAGCACCACAAGAATGAATTGATCTGCTATAACAATTCATAATGTGGGCTAATATGCATCCTAATTACATTTTATCCATGAATATTGTGGTAATCTAAAATTGTTTAAGATAGGTACTTTATGTGTATCATTTTATGTAACCGTGTTTAAAGATTTGTGTTCTGTACTTTAGATTTGAAATTAAAAAAAAAATCGATAAAGATTATTTGTAAATTGAAGCAAGAGAAACTTACAGATGATACATGAATATTGTGCAAGTAAGGTTAAAAGACAATCAAAAGTTCTCCATTTCTGAGATTTTTTCTCTTCACTGTTTTTTTCATGTCATAGAAAGTTATGTTTAGTTCTAAATTTTCGTGAAAATTAATAATAGTTATATTAGTGATGGTATAGAGACATGTAATCTTTTTGCCTCGTCTTATTTATTATTTTATGAGTATACTTACATAATATAACGTTGATTGAATGAATCATAAAATTTGTTGATTCTCTTTTTGATCCCTGATAACTTGATGAGAAATTACATGAATAGGGTTTATGGGGTTGATGATCACTAAAGATTGATCATTTGAGTTTTCCTGATGAGAAACTAGAAAATTCATAGGAAAATTTTCAAAAAAGCAATTCAATTTAGTCATGTCAACATCTGAAAGTCTGTCAAGAAAATTTCTATCATAATTTTGATAATTAAGAGACTCAAGCCTAATCTAGGAGGTACAACACTTTCAGATTTATTAATTTTGAAAGTTCTTATAATCGTGCTTATATCCCAATTTTTATCACTCATATTAGATTTTTATAAAATTATATTTAGTATTTGAAAAAATAAAATGGAGTATGGAGCAAGAAAATCTCAAGAAGTAAAAAATGTGGTGATGTTTTGTGTTAGATGAGGGGGGAGAGGATGACTTATGAAGACTTATAACATATAAAAATAAAGAAAATAGTTAAGTAAAAGATGTTTGAGTTGGTAGAAAATTGCTTGGATGAAGAACATTGAACATGATTTGTTTATTATATAGAGAATCTCTAAGGAGGCACGGGGCACCCACCCACCCCACCCATCCACATTCACTTAGAATTTAATGCATATTAACATTTCTTTTTCTGTTTTAGGGTGAGTGAAATTGGCATATACAAGATAAAAAGACAAAAAATAATCTCAAATAATTTTATGTACCCTATATTTAAGATTATCTAAATTTTAAAAATTCCCACCAAAAAGAAATCTTAAATAGTGAAACAGAGGTCCTTAAAAAAAGAAATTTTACAACTTCAATATTTTCTCATGTCAAGGTCCCTTTTGACAGTTTAAGACTGCCAAAAGTGAGACTAGTAGTTACAATCAATATTTTTTATGGAAGATATATGTGCTTGGTATATGCATCAGAACACTAGTACATAATTATGAGGATTGGTTGACAGATGCACAAAATTTTTCACATGTCAGTTTTCTATTACTTATTTAGTTGTCCTATCTCTCATGCGAAGAATAGGAATAGTGATTATAATGATATCATTTTTGTGGTGAAGGATTGACATCAAACTTTGAAAGGGAAGATGTTATATCAAAGTGGTAAGGATACATTAATTTGTAGTTTACTATAAAGTATTCTATTTAGCAATTCCCCCACCCCCCAAATGTGTAATAAAAGTTTTACTCAAGAATTTTGCCAGATTCTTTTGAAACAATAAAGAAACTAGTAGAAGAAATATTGGATTGTCTCGCTGGATACTTACTTCCCTAAAGAGAGAGGCGATCTTGGTTCTATATCCCTTTTCATAATTCTAAGGTTATTTTTAAAAAAATTATGGTGAAAATTTAGAATTTGAAATTCTCCATGAGCAAACCTTACATGGAATAAGTATTGCAAAAAGGAAAGTTCTTTATTGGTGCAATGAAAAAGAGGTTCATAGGTTTGAAACACATGATACAAAATAGAGATATTCTAGAGAAGTACATTTTGTAGGAACCAAAAGGTGGTTCAACCAACATCTTGTATAAAAATTGGACCAAGCTTTGCTCTTTATATCAAGAAGATAACTATCGGATTACGCATAAAATGGAAGAAATAAAGGAGTTGATGAATGAAGACAGATGGGAGACGGTAGGATTGCATAAATATTCCTAGAAAGAATTGTCAATCATATTGTGGGAAATTTGAACAACTTTCTCACTATAGATCTTTCTGAGACAATGATGGGTGGTCAAAGGCTCATGGAAATTTAAAGGCAGTTATGTCGGGGAGTTATTGAGAGTTAAAGAAGGAAGCAAAGTATTAATATAAGTATGTTTGGGTGAAAGTTCTGTCTTTCAAATCTTAGTTCTTGGTTTGAAGAATCGGGAGTACCAAAATTCCTCTAGTTACTATTGTTGCTAGATCTAACAGTTCTATGGATTGTAATTATTTAGGTTGTGCAATGCTTATCCTGAAAATAGTTCAACATATTTTCTTCACTAGCAAAATGATAAAGATGGTATAAAAATATTTTGCAAGTCTATTGATTTGCAAGGACCTTGGATACAATTAAAGTAGAACGCATGGAGGAATGCACCTAGTAATGAAAAGGTTAGGACTATTATAATTGTAGTACCTGTTATGATATTATGGTTTCTATGGAAGAAAAGAAACACTAATCTTCATGGTGGATTGTTCCTTTATGAGAAGGTAATTCATGAGATAAATGATTTCAATCATAACTTCATCTTCTTAAGCTTCTCTTTAATGCAAAATTTATCTAAGAAATGGCCTCATATGTTACAATTTTCGGAAGAATGAAAGTCAAGTTAATGACACATGATTGTGAGATGGAATCCCTCTTCTGTTGGATGGTATATATGCAACACAAATAATGCATCATAGGGTAGCCCTCATCCTAGTGCTATTGCTTTTTGTGTCAAAAATAGTGAGAGAATTATTTTAGGGGTGAAAAAATAGAGAATTATTGATTCCACAATTCTTATTACTGAAGTAGTGACAATTAGAGAAAGGGTTTAGTTTTATAATGATAGAGGTTATATTCCCCTGCTAGTGGAAACTAACTAACGTGTTATGCTCAATAAATAGAAAAGAAGATAGAAAGTGCTCTAGAATGGTGTGAAGGCGGTTAATCTTGTAAACATAGTAAGGGACGATGTCCCAATTCAGTTAAAACACACTCTTAGGAAAGGAAATACATTGACTAGTTTTTTTTCTAACTTATCTGTTCATTTTACATGTACATACATGATAGAAAATTTCTAAGATATTCCACTTTTAGAAAAGAGAACCATGAACATGTTTAAAATGTGTTTGCCTCATTTAAGACTTACTCAAATAAAAAAGATATAACTCTCTATCAATGTTCATTTATCACATAGGTTGCATCATGGAGAGATGGAAAATAGTTAATCAATTAATGTCCAACCTAAAGTTTTAGTTCATATAAACTATTAAATATGCCACTAGGTAAGAGATTAAGGTGAACAATAGTAACTGACTACGACTTGAGTATATAAGTGATTGATTTTATATTGTTTTAAGATGCAACTATGAAATTTTCTTTTTTGTTTTAGGGTTTATTTAGCTACTATTTACTCATTTATCATACATTTTGTGGTAGTAGTCTCTTTGAGATTCATTCTATCATGGGAGAATAATGGAGAAGGTCAATGAATTATTAACAACTAATTCTCTCTAAAATTTAAACAGTAACTTAGTTATAGATTACTATTGTTCTTGTTTCTAGAATTTATTTTTATTAGTGTAACGACCCAACCCACCAAACCGTAGAGGCACCTACTCTAATACTTATATAGGAAAACCCTAAACTCCAAACATAACCTTCACATGAAGCATGTCCCATATGATCACACAAATTCATATATGCGTCCATCTTGCCTTTCAAGTAATTCGAACCACTCAAGGATCCCTAAAATCATCCAAAGTATTTAACATGTATATATGGTCTACACAAAAACCATCCCAATATTTAAATACAAACCCGGCCACTCATGGACTAACATGTCACAAGTATAACATAATAAACAAACTCAGTTCTCTCATGGAACCCACACACAAAATGTTAGTTCACTTGCATTGTGTCCGAGCAAACCATTGTTAGTACATACTAGGCATAGTACTAGAGCCAACCATTAGTATTATGTATCCCTGTGGTACACAAGTCAACCATTAGTATTCATGTAACACCAAAGTTGGAAAGTCAAAATGGAAAGGAAAGGTTCCATTTGTTTGGATATATCTTCAAACCCATGAGACCCAACTAATGTTCGTAAGAGCATCTATAAGTCATAGATAGCATTCGTAGGAACTAAGTTGAGATTTGGAAAAAATTGAGTTTTGAAAGTTGGGTCTACGACTGAGCACGATGGGTCGTAGTATGAACTACAGGCCATAGGAAGTGCCCGTACAGTTGATTCAAACTTGGTGAAATTTTGGACTCAAAGTTGAGGACTAATAGCTTAGGTGGATCCACTAGCTAATGTCTATTTAGACAATCATTTGCGCGTTGTTTTGGCAGATGTCGAGGACCATACTTTCGTTAGTGGGATACATTGAACCAGTACTCGAAACTTGGACGTTATCATGATTTGATACCGATATACCGGTATCGGTTCATCCTGATTACGGTTCAGTCCTATCTATGATTTTTTTTTAAAAAAAATAAATTAAAAAGCCTGGCAGGGCCGCATGTGGCAGAGCAACATGTGCTGCAAGCCTGCAATTCATAATTTACAAATGCAATACAAGTACAACATTCAACTTTCACTGACATAAAAGAGCAAATTTTATTGAAAACCATGGTTTTCAGTATTCCCTTCACCTGGGAGACACCAAGATATATCGTGACTTGCGGGAGGTCTATTGGTGGAATATGATGAAAAAAGATATTGCGAATTTTTTGGCTACGTGTCCTAATTGTCAATAAGTGAAAGTTGAGCATCAAAAGTCAGGATTTTTGTCCTAAGATATTAGTATTCCTACTTAGAAGTGAGAAGACTTGACTATGGACTTTATTATTAGTTGTTACCCTGCACCAGGCAACAACATGACTCGATTTAGGTTATAGTAGATCGTATGACGAAGTGAACACATTTCACTCCCGTCAAGGTTTTTTACTCGTAGGAGGATTATGCTAAATTGTATCTAAAAGATATAGTTAGGTTGCATGGAGTGTCCCTATCCATTATCTCCGATCGTGGTACCCAATTTACTTCTCAATTTTAAAAGTCTTCCCAAAAGGATCTTGGTACTTATGTCAAGCTTAGTACGGTCTTTCATTCTCAAATCGATGGGTAATCGGAGAGTACTATCCAAACTTTGGAAGATATGTTGAGGCTTGTGTGTTTGACTTCAAGGGTAATTGGGATGATCATTTTCCTTTGATTGAATTTGCATATATTAATATCTATCACTCAAGTATTAGTATGGCTCCATTGAGGCTCCTTATAATAGGAGGTGTAGATCTCCTATAGATTGGTTTGAAGTGGGTGATATTGCTTTGATAGGTCCTGAGTTAGTTCATGAGGCTATGAAAAAGGTTTGACTTATTAGAGAAGGGTTGAAAACAGCTCAAATTCAACAAAATTCCTATGCCGATGTTATAGGAAGGGATCTTGAGTTTGATGTTGATGATTGGGGTTACTTGAAAATTTCACCTATGAAGGGTGTAATCAGGTTTGGTAAGAAAGGAAAATATAGTCCCCGTTATGTTAGACCTATCAAGTGTTGAGGCATATCATCAAGGTTTCTTATAAACTTAGGTTACCAAATGATTTAGCATCGGTACATCCGGTTTCCATGTGTCCTTGTTGAAGGAGTGTGTGGGAGAACCGACATCTATTGTACCATTCGAGAATTTGGGTATAAAAGAAAGCCTTTCTTATGAAGAAGTTCTGGTTTAGATTTTGGACCGGCAAGTTCAAAAGTTGAGGAACAAGGAAGTTACATATGTAAAGGTGATGTGGAGGAATCAAATGGTTGAGGGTGCTGCTTGGGAGGCCGAGGCCGATATGATGTCCCAATATCCTCATCTATTTTCCTCCATTCCTACCCTAGCTTAAGGTATTAAGCTTCTCATGGTTCATTCTTTTTGGATTCATGCATCTTAGTCATTCTCATGTTTCCATATGAATGCATCTATGTTTTATCAAATGATGTTTTGACTAAGTTGTAGCTTGGAGTCAATTTTCCTTCTTGGTTACGTGCATTTATGTGATTGCATTCATGTTTGATTTGTCAATCTCTTTCCCCTATTCTTTTCCTACTAGCTTGATTCTCATTCAAGGAGGAGTATTCCCAAGAGGGAGATATTGTAACACCTTAGATTTTGGAAAAAGGAAAATATAACATTTTAAGCTAATGTTTTGTTCTAAGGGTCCACTCTATAGGTCGTAGAAGGCATCCGTAGAAAGTGGGGTTGATATTTAGGAAAATAAAGTTTTAGCATCTCATTCCATGATTAACTAGGATGGTCCGTCAAACATTTTACGAGTGATACCTAGGTCTCATAGGAAGGTCCCAAATTTAGTGAAATTTTAATGTCAAAGTTGAGTTCTACGGTTGGAGCCTACGGACCACAGAAAGTTCTACGATTAGAGCCTACGGACTATAGAAAGTTCTACGGGAGGTAGACAGATCTCGTAAAAGTCGGTCAAAATTTAGGGCCTCTGAACTTTCCTATGAATGACCAGTACAGTCTATAGGAAGTCCTATAGACCGTAGGTCCAAATCGTAGAAGGTTTCTACAGTTATTTTTAAGGGGTTTTGGGTCTTTTTTCTATGTGTTTAATACCTAAGCTATGTAGTTTTAACCCCTATTCTAATTTCTATATAAGTATTTTAAGTCCTAAAACTACCCAATTCTAAATCATTCTCCTAATTCCCAAAACTCAACTACATTCATCCTCTCCAATTCTCTCTCAAGCTAAGGAATAAGAAGCAAGAGTTTCAGCTAAGGACCTGCAATTCCCCACAACTTTTGGTCCTTGATTACTAATGTATGCTAGTATTCACCAATGGAGTCCTTTCCTCCATTGGGTTCCTAAGATTTTACAAGTTCAATTCTCAATTTAAAGTTAGGATTTTATTCAATCTTCAAGGGTTCTTTTCAATTATGATTTAATTTTTCAATCTCTATCTTCTATTGCCTAAATTGAAGTAATTGCATGTTTTTGAGTTGAATTCATATGAACTCATGCATGATACATGATTTTTGACTATGAACACACGATGAAGCTTATGAACTATGACATATGAATTTTTGAAGATATGCATGCTTTTATGAAATTGATATAAATAACTTGAGGATGCTTTTAGATTAAAGTATCAATGAGATTGTGAAAGTTTTCCTCACATTTATGAAAGATTTTCTCAAATAAGGATTCATAAGGTTGAAAGGTTTTCTCACCTAAGTTGAACCAAGATTTAAGAGCTATTCTAAATGAATTTAGCTTGGATTGGTAGCTTAATTGTGCCTATCAATGTATGATGAAATGAATATGATTAATGACTATTCAATGGGACTTCACTTAGCACTGAGAGGTTATTGAGATGGAGGCTCTCGTTAGTAGAGACCGGGTCTCTAGTAGCAATCTTCTTATCCCTAACTACGTGCCCTCGTAGGATGACTTACCTAGTGAATCCACGTAAGCTAGAAGTTTTTGGTCCTTATCTTGGCAAGTAGGACATCTCTTTTGGATGTGAATATACACTGGATACCATGTTAAGCTCACATGTTCTATGTCTCTTAATGGTAAACTTCCCACAATAATAAACTAAGTTACTTTTAAAGTATCTCACCAAGTGTTTAAATATGTTGAGCTTACATTGACCATGACTATGACTTATGTTTTCTAATCTCTTAGCTTATGCATTATTTTGTCTTTGCATGACATTAAAAGTCCTTTTAGCACGATTTCATACTTTTTTGCATTGCTATCATACATAGAACATTCCATGTACTAATGCATACTTGTGCCTATATTGTTTCACTAATGTAGGGTCCAACGCTCCTACTCGCATACTTGTGGTTAGTTGATATCTATTGGCATTCAAAGTTTGGTGAGTCCACATGTTCCAGGAATAAAAACTTTAACATTCTTTTCTGTATTCCACCTTGATTTAGATGAAACTTGATGAAACTCCACATATGCTTCTCGATCTCGACTCATGCGGTCGGTGGATTCTGAGTCTATAATACATAGGATAAGATTCAGTTAATAAAAAAGTGCTAGAAACATATATAGCACTTAGATAAGCATTTAGAATGCTACCTTTTTCGGCTCGGTACATTCACGAGCAAAGTGCCATAGCACCTGCAATTATAGCACTTCATTTTGTTGTTGTTCCTCTTCTTGAAGAACCACTTTCCTTTGTTGGAATTAGGCTTCTACTTTTAGTTAGAGGGTTCGTCTCCGATAACTTTGTCTTTCCCATTTATTTTCCAATTCTTCTCGCGCTTGAAGCTTGGAGCCTTTGTGCCACTTGACTCTGCCACAAAGGTGTTAGAAGCAGCTTTAGGAGCATCAAGCCGCTCATCCAAGCTTTATAAGCTTCAAGGTCTCTTCTATGTTGTTTAGTGTTTCCCTCCTCTAGTTGATTCAAAACATTATTTATACCTCCGAGCTAATTTTTCTCTTCCAGTACATACCATATTTTACGATTTCAGATGTCGTAATTTTCACTGTTCAGTTTTTTCATTTTTGTTTGAGTCAACAATGATACTTTTTTATGCCATGACTATATTTGAGAGGCAATTAGGCAAGACTATTTTAAATTAATTTTGCATGTGACATACACATTCAAGCAAATCAATTCTCATAAAGATTTTATATTTAATGTAAAATCAAAAAGACACATAAGCATCTAATTATCATTTACAAATTAAATATTTAATCAGAATTTGAAACTAATTTCTTAATGTGTATACTAATATATTTTATACCATAATCACAATGATTTACATGTCTAATAATGAAACATCGTATGATAATATGCAATAGAATAACAATACACTAATCCATAAAAGGATAAAACCAATATATTTATATTAAAGCATAATCAAAGATGTTAAGTACATAATTTGTAAAGAATAAATATGATATTCAATACTAAACTACACTTCTATGGAATGTTTTGAACCACTTAACTCCTATATCCACCATATACCTCCATAATTGTTCATTATGCTCAATCTTGTAATATGTTTTTAAATACTCTAGTGAGGAATGATACAAAACGTTGAATGCAACTCACTCATCAACATGAATGAAATTTTCATCAGTCTCATCTAATTTCATGTTAAAAGATTTGAGGAAATCTAGTAAGGGGTGAAGGGGATTGATAATACTCAAATGTCCTCTTTAAAATCAATTAAAAGGGACATCGGTTGTAGTCAATAAAAATACCCAACAAAGAGTCAAGGCTGAATCCCACATGAAATGGTATATCATAGATAATACTATCAAGACATTTAGATTGTAAATTAATTCATTTGTAATAGTAAAAGCAAGTGGGTAGATGATTCCACCAATTTAATAAAAACATTTGGTTATCAATTGTCTTAAATAAACTAAGATTTCTGAGAATTCAAGAGTTAAAAAACAATCTAGGGGTGTAGGGATTGAAAATCAATGTCACATAGGGATAATTGTGTTGCTCTGTAATGAGAACACTCATGAAGAGGCTAGGTCATCTTCAATGATGCTAATCTTCTTTCGATCTCAAAGCATCTAAGCATAGAATCTCCTTTTGGTCTCATCTATATAATATACCAAACAACCCAATACCTTACTCTCTCTCTCTCTCTCTCTCTCTCTCTCTCTCTCTCTCTCTCTCTTGATGCAGAAGTAGGGTAAATAGATCCGACCCATAACCTCTATTTTCAAGCAAGTTACAGACATAAAACCTAAATTGCTAGTATCAAACTAATTACTTACTCCAATCAATCTTTTTCAAGCATCGACTGGAGATCAGAAGTAGGAATTAAGTCTTCAACCTTAACCCATAAGTTAACCCCATGCTAACTACCCCAAATTCATGTATGAACAATAGTAAAATAGAGCATAACACAATACCCATTACATTAAATCAACACCAAACCCCATAAATGCACCGCTAGATCTTGAGAATTTAGCCACCCATCCCAAAAGACAAAAGAAGTATACATTTCATGAAAGAAGCCATGGGTAACATGAAGTTAATTAATTAAGAGAAAACTCACTTTAAATTTAAACTTCAATTTGTCATTTCAAGTGAAAAGCTAAAAACACCCCAAAAAACTAGAAAGTGTTCTTCACAAGGCAAAGTGTTTATCTCCGACTCCAAACTCACCGAAGGTAAAAAATGAGAATTGTTTCACACTCTTTTTATCTCTCCTTTTAGCTATTGATAGTTTCCCAAAATTTGGCCCAAAATCAATACGCTACGGTTTGGGCGACGTTAGTCGGGATCGCCAAACTTATTTGGCAAGTTGTCATTCATGCTTCAACTCATCTTCTCTTGCTCTAGGCTTCAAGTATTTGAAACTCAATCGGCAAGCTCATTCGAGTTTTCCTTTCACATTCGGTAAATCACCAAGTACCACATTAGTTCGCCTTGCGAGCTTTCATTTTTTCTCCTTGCACTGTCGCTTTGGGTGATGGTCAATAAGGTCGTCTTTCTTATTGGGTGAATCACCCTTTATTTTGGAGTTCACCGACACAAGTTTTGTGCAATGTCACTTTAGGCAAGGTCATGCTCACTAGGTGATCCTCCTTTCTTGCTTGGCGATCATCAATATATATTCTACACTACTTTTCACATTTTTGGCCATTCTATCAAATATTCATCCTTGCTTTTTCCGTTAGCCTTCATAGATGCAAATCATCAAAATATCATTAGAACAGAACAAAATTAAGCATTGAGGACACCTAAATACGCCTCAAATGAGTGCAAATACGTCATGACCCAAAGTATACCCTAGGTGTATTATGGAGTATAAAACTGCGAGAGGCCCTACGCAATCCACTTAGCATACATCATACAAGATAATAGAAATAAATAATTCAAAAGATAGCATTTTACATTTCAAGATTTTTGAAAAAGCAAAAGTCTAGTCATAAGCATCAATAACCCATCCAATACATTATAATGAGAGTAATTGGGACGTAACCCATGCATCGCATACACAGTCTAAAAACTAGAAATGACATAAAGTTGTAAAAGTATCTCGGTCCTCGGAACATAAAGACTCACCAATCTTTGAAGCCAATGAAACCAACAAGCCACGAGTATTAGAGGTAGGAACATCGAACCCTACATTAGTAAAATAATGCAGGATAGAAGTATGCATTAGTACATGAAATGTACTGAGTGATGAGTGGTAGATTTTTACTCATTTAGGGTCCATTCAACTCAATCGTTAGTGTCCTCAATGCCTAACTTTATCTTTTTGTAATCAAATACTGATGATTTGCATCAACGAAGGTAATTGGACAAGGCAAGGACTGAAGCTTGAAAGAATGACAAAATATGAAAAAAAAAAAAAGTGCAAAGTGAACATTGTTAATTGCCTAACATGAAGGGAAGATCACCAACTGAGCATGACCTCGCCCAAATTTACAGTGAATAGCACTTGTGTCTACTAAAGAAGGTCAACGAACTCCATAATAAAAGGCAATGTGGTGAGTTAGAAAGGCGGTCCTGATGCATGTCACCTAGAGTGACAGTGTGCGAGGCAAAGAATTAATGCTCGAACGGCAAACTAAGGTGGTATTCATCGATTCGTCAAACGTGAAAGGCTGACTTATTTGAATTCTCCAACTGAGGTTCAAACACCTAAAGCTTAGAGCATCACAAGGCGAGCTGATGAGCAAAGAGCGATTCGTCAAGCGAGTTTGGCGAGCCTAGCTTATGTCACCAAGTTGGCCACGAAGTGCATTTTAGGCCAAATTTTCAAAAAATATAAATAGCTTAAAGGATACAATTTTTAGAGAGTTTGAAAAAGCGAATTCAAGTGAGAGATTTTTGAAGAAAAAATTATTTAAGAACATTTTTCCTAGTCTTCTTGGGTTTTACATTTTGAATCTTGAATTTGATAAATTGAAGTTATTCAAAGTGAGTTTAATCTTAATTGCTTGATTTCAAGTTACCCATGACTTCTTTTATGGAAGGTATACTTTCTTTATATTTTGTGATGGATGGATAAAACCCCAAGATCTAGAGGTACTCTAATGGGGTTATGTGTTGATTTAATGTAGTGGGTATTGCGCTAGGCCCTGTTTTGTTGTTGTTCATGCATGAATTTGGTCTAATTATCATGTGGTTAACTTAAGGTTTATGGTTTCAAACTCAATTCCTACTTCCGATCTCATGTTGATGCTCTAAAGAGATTAATTGGAGTGGGTAATTAAGTGCAATACTAGCAATTTAGGTGTGATGTCTATGGCTTGCTTGAAAGAGAGGTTATGGGTCGGATCTATTTGCCCTATTCTTGAAAGAAAGAATAGAGTAAGGTAATGGGTTGTTTAGGATTGGCATTAGATGAGACCGAAAGGAGATTCTAGGCATAGATGCTTTGAGATTGAAATATGATTAGCGTCATTGAAGATAACTTAGCCTATTCATGTATGTACATCACTATAGAGCAACACAATCACTCATATGTGACATTGATATTCAATCCTTGCACTCCCAGGTTGCTTGTTTGCTCTTGATTTCCTTTGAATTTTAGTTTAATTCCAACTCTATAGAGTCTGAATGATACTCACGACACATTCTTCTATTTTTCCTTTTTGCTCTTCTATTAGTACTGCTCCCACTTGGAGCAATAAGAGCAAGCTCTCATTCATTCATATCTAAAATGGGAATAAGAAAAATGAAACATGGTTAATACCATTTAATGCAACAACGTATGTTACATATTTCTGGTAGAAGAAAACATAATTTATAAAAGGAATTTCCACCAAAGAATGTTATTTCAATATTCAAAGGATCGCATAGCATTTGATTTTTATCTGAATTACACTTATAATAAGTCCACAAAATGCTATAAGCAAGTAGATCATGAAAATACAAGTTTTAAGCCAAAGGTTTGAACATATAGTTCCCAAAACGTAATCAAACAGAAGCAATTCGTTCTGGAAAACAGTCCAAAAGCAGCCAACGTTCAAAAAATTATATCTCACTCATTTTAAACTAGTTTTACTCATATAATATATCCACGAAAAGCTACAAACGAGTAGATCTTGAAAACCTATTTTAAATCCATACTTTTTCACATTACATCTCTACAAATGCAACAAACAGAAGTAGTTTTTTCTGAAAACTAGTCCAAAATCAGCCAACTTTCAAAAAATCATATCTCACTCGTTTTAAATCTGTTTTACTCTTATAATATATTCACGGAAAGTTACAAACTAGCAGATCATGAATTTTAAAGTTTCATGACAAATTTTAAACATGCAGAATCAAAAACACAGGAAAACAACATCAGATTCCCTTAAACCAATAAACCAAAGAATCACTTTCATTGTAGGACAAGGAATCCTATCTTAATATGAGCCAGTATCATTATACGAAAAAGAATCCTATCTACAATATAATTAATCCACATTAAAAAAAAAGATTTAAAAAACTTCCTAACTTCTTATAATTTTTCTTTTCATCGATTTTCAAGAAAAATTAGTCACAACACAGTGAAATCACATGGACACAACGAAAAAAGGGGATCAATCAACCATGCTTCAATACCAAAGAAAGAGTTATAACGGCAAAACTGCAACGGATGTGTACCTTAATACTTGCAGCAAAAATTGTTGACAGTGCTTTTGTTGTAGATTTGTTCCAAATTCGAACAACGACAAGATCAACTTTGTCTCTCAAAGAAAATGTAATACAATTCACAAACTAAGAATCTCCTTAGTGTGTTGATTGAATTGTGAAAAATCTGGAAAAGTTTTCTCTTCTGTTTCTTTTCTGGTTTTGGTTTTTCACATTCTCCCTATTTCCCCACGTTCAGAAAATTACTCCCATTAGGAGTCTTTTAAGGAGAGGTTGAACAGTTACTCTTTAACTATTTCCTTTTATCCTTTAAAACAAAACTACCCATTAATTAATTAATTAAATCTAATCGAGTCGGATAAAATCAAATCGGATCGGGTTGATCCACATGGGTGATCCACGACCCAAAACATAAACTAAAGAATGAATAATAAATAGGTCATCAAATTGAGTATCTTACTGTCACAACCCAGGGGTACCCCTAGATGTAACATAGTGTATAGGACCGCGAGAGACCCGTACAAGCCACTTAACATTCATAACATAAGAAATAGAACAAGGAAGTAAAGACAACATTTCAAGTCCAATAGTTTTATAAAAGTAAAGCGGAAGTCTAAAACATTTGTCTCATTAGTCATCTAGTATAATAGAATGAAATTGGGCCTAGCCCATACATCATGTCCAAAACTGGAAATAAGAAAGAAAACTGAAACAATGGAAATCCTTCTCCGGAGCATGAGGACTCACCAAAGCTTGGGAACCTCATAATCAACCACTAGCCATCAAACTGAGAAACCTGACTGTCGGACCCTACATTTGGAGAAATGTAGGCAAGAGTATGCGTTAGTACAAAACAAAGTACCAAGTATGATAGCTATGCATAAAACATTTAAATCATGCTAAAAGAGGACATTTCATGACATGCAATTGATCAAGCTAAAACATGATATAAAAGGGTTAGAGAACATAAGTCATAAAACATGGTCAACGCAAGCTAACATCATTTAAAGCCTTTGAACACATATGTGATACTTCTTGAAGTAACCTTAGTTCATTATTTTTGTGGGAAGTAGTCTTAACCGACATAGAAACCATGTGAGCTATAACATGATCCCCCGGTGTCTCCCACACCGAAAAGTGTTGTCCTACTTGCCAAGGTAAGGACCATGAACTTCTAGCTTAAGTGGACCCACTAGCTAATGTCCATCTAGACAATCATCATATGGGGACACATAGGTAAGGGATAAGCATATTGCTTCTAGAATCCCAGCCTCTACTAACGGGAGAGCTTCCATCTCAATATCCTCTCGGTGTTAAGCATAAATACCACGGAATAGTCATTTCTTACTTGTTCTTATTATCCATGGAAGGGCACGTCATCTTGACAATCTAAGCTAAGTCATTATTTATGGAAAGGTATCATGCTTTCATGTGTATATGAGAAAATCCTTTCAACAACACAATAACAACATCATCATTGATACTTAACTCTCAAAGCATCCTTAAAACATTTGCATAGATTTCATAAGAACATGCATAATTTTGATAATTTACCTTTCAAGGTTAAAAACCCACTTTCAATCATCACCATTTAGAAGACATGTGTTAGATATGGATTTCATCATAAAATCATGCAATTCTATCAATACATGCTTGATTTCATAAAACTCTTCCTTGATAATCAAAATCCCACATTATATGATCATAACTTGAAAAATATGGGAATTACATGGGTTCATATGGCAATCATCATAAAATCATAGTATTTCATCAATTCATGCATAAGAGATCATAATTCAATCATTTAAATCAATAATCAAGAGAACCCATGACAATTGATGAAAACCCTAACTCAACTGGGGGATTTCTAACTTGGAAAATAGGAGAATTTGGGAACTCCATGAATGGAAGGAATCCATGGATGAAAACTAGCATACCCTGAAGCCAATTGTTTATCTTCAATGGAGGAATTGAGACTTAACTTGAAACCCTAGGTTGAATCCTTCTCTTCAAGCTTTCTAGAGAGAGAAATATTTGAGAGAGAGGACTTGTTCTTCTTTTTGGTGAATTTGAAGAGAATGAAGTGAATGAATTAATCTGGGGGTTGGAGCCACTTATATATGTCTACAGATAAAGGGTACAACGACATAGTATTAGACTAGACTAATTAGGAAAAGGCCCAACTACCCTTAAAATAACTGTCAACCTGCCGACCACGACCCTCGACCGACAGACTGTGGACTGACCAACGGTCCATCCTGCACGATCGTCGTCCATCATCAGAAGCTGGATTTTGGGGTCATGATCCACGGACCCTCAACCACGGACCGTGGACTAACCGATGGTCCGTTGGTTAGGCCATGGTTTTGGGCCTCTGGTTCTAAGTTGGGGTGACCAACCATGGACCACACCTACGGTCCGTGGTCCCATCCACGAGCCGTGGGTGGCCTCCGTCGGATGGCACCTGCAACTTCTTAAAAGCTATTACTTTTCCCTCTTTCGAATTCGGGGTGTTACACTTATACTTTGCTTACACATGTACAAACACAATAGAGAAAGTGATAATTGACTAATATATGAAAAAATATTCAATATTGAGAATCCAATTATATCAAAGAACAAATATTATAATTAAAATTTTGTAGAACATAAAATTCATTAAAGAGTAAGAATTTTACAATATTTCAAGTTCTTAATATATGTGACAATACCAAATTTCCAATATTAGAATATTAGAAAATGATCATTCATATTCTTTATGATGTCATGGATTACCGTGCGAAGCGCGGGTAAGGTATCTAGTTTTTTTTTTTTTGTAATTTAATAGAAGGTGGCATAAAAAACCATAATGTATCGATTTTGGGCAACATAAAGTTAATACTTCCTCTGTTCAACAATAGTTGTACACTATTGATTTGGTACAAGGATTAAGAAGCAGTAAATGAAAGGGGTAATTTTACCAAATCACTCCTATTAAATATAAGTCATTGAAAAATGAATAATATTTAATAGCAAGGGTAAAACAGACATAAAATAATAAATTATTCATTAATTTTATAAATTGAACAAGTATTATTAAAAATCTCAAAATAGTATAATGGACAAGTAAAAACAAACGAAAGAGAGTAATTGATATCTTAAACCGTGTTTTTGTTGTAGACATTATCAAGTGATGGAGCAGAGTAATTGGCAAATTACAAAATCAAAACTTTTTATATGCCTATTTATTGTGTCACTCTTTTAAGTAAATTTCTTTATATGTTGATTGATAATGATAGAGACCCCACTATAATAATTATATTCCACCGACGAAATTGAACTCATTATCCGCACAAATACAAAGCTATTCAAACTTGCACAAATAGGAAAAAGACATTCAATCAAGCAACAATTGTCGGAAGATATAGGCCGATCAACTTCTTTTTCTTTTTGGGGTCACTATATTTTACTGCCTCCATTCATCTTTTACTTATGTTAAATTATTTTGGTATGTCTAACAATACATGTTTAGATTATATAATTATTGGTGTATATGCATATAATTGATTAATAGTTTACTATATTGTGTCTATTTAATCTTTGCGATTAAATACTATTTATTTTTTAATGTTTGAATGACTTATATTAACTAAGGGTAATTTGATAAAATTATTCGTATCATTTACTGCTTCGTAATCTCTATGTTTAAGTTACTAATGAACAACTATTGTGGTGGGATAGAAGGAAAATATTTTATAATATTTTATTTTTGTTGGTCGAGTTGGTAGTTGGAAAAGTGACACTTGGCCCCAACCCCCCAATAATTTCAATTGATTGAATATATCAACACACAAAGTTCATACATTTTCTTGCCCTTTGCCGACTCCCCAACCCCAAACGTATACAACTTCTTCACTACCTGATCGAATTAATTCTTTACCTCTTGTTTTGGTTAATTAAAGACTATTAAACTAGGTTTGATTTCATGTTAAATAAGTGTACAAACCACTGAAATGTAATATTTCATCCATTCCAAAATTATAAGTGCTATCTTGCAACAACTAAACCAAAACTCAAAATAAGTGTAACTATAGAAATTCAACAAATAATTAGTACTCCCTCAGTTTCAAAAAAAAGATCTACTTTCATTTTAGTCGTTTAAAAAAGAATCACCCTTTTCCATTTTTGGAGACACTTTAATTTCACTTTTCTATATGTCATGTTAAAGATCACAAGATTAAAGAGCATTTTAGTACATTTGACATAACTTTAGTTTAGGACCACGAGATTAAAAAGTGTTTTTCTTAAATTTCGTGTCAAGTCAAACTAGATCATTCTTTTTAAAATGGAGCGAGTATATATTTTTTTAACTATGTCCTTATATTTCATTGTCTTAATAGTGTTGAAGTTTCAAAAACATTTATTAAATAAGGGTAATTTACTAAACTGCATATTGTATTTATTGATTTCTTACGGGATGTGATTTTTGCTGAGGTGAACTTAATTTGGGGCGGAGGAACAAAGGCAGATTTAGGGGTCGGGATGGTATTCACCCGAACCCCCTAGACAAAATATTATGTTGTGTGTGTAAGGTGTTTTTTTTTTGTTTGTTTCTTATGTATATAGATAGATTTTTAATTTTCTGAACATAAAACAAGAGGTTGACTTACTGATTTAGGAAATTTAAAATTTAACTTGGAAGTCTAAAGTAAAATCCTAGGCATTCTATTTTTCTTTTTTAAACCAATTAATTAAAAATTATTGCTCGGTCGCTATGGAGAAATATTAAATGGACTAATATTATTTTATTATTAGGTTGGATAAACAACAATCTAACTACCTTAGACGATATTGCTAAATTTTGAGTTCAACATCCTGTTTTATGCTTCTCGTTTGAGGTCCAAATTAATTTGTTCGTATTAATCAAAATAAATTCTTCATATAGTACTCCTTCCATCCTATGATATTTATTCATTTTCTTTTTACACGTCTTTTATGATACAATAATAATATATTCAGTATATCTCACTAAATGTGATCTGGAAGAGGTAGAGCATACACAAATTTTACTATTTCTTCGTAGAGATAAAGAAGTTGTTTTCGAAAAATCTTCAAGCTTAAGTGCATCAAACCTAAATTAAAAAAAATAATGAAGAAAGCATAACAGTTAATACCAAAAACAATGTAGAGCCTACAAGACAAAAACAATACCAACATCAAAATTTATAGTGTGATAATCGAAACACAATACACAACATATGCCGATATATAACAAAAGCAAGACAAGATAACACTCTACCCTACTAACCTTCTACCCAAATGTGTGACCTTCACTCCTTCCCATCTAAGAGTCATGTCCTCGGTAATATGAAGTTGTGCCATGTCCTGTCTAATCACCTCTCTCCAATACTTTTTCGGCCTACCCGTCTAACCAGCCTCTGCACCTCATCACCATGGCATCTGCGCCCCTCCACTTCGCGTACTCAAACCATCTCCATCTCTTAAGAAATTGTAAATAAGAAAGATACATTTATTTATTGGTTAACTCTTTCTGATATACACTCTATTTATGTGTTTTATCCATGAATATCAAGATTAACAATGAAGAATTCTTTTGAAACTTAATTATGTTTTGTACTCTCAAAAAGAACTAATTTTAATGACAAATAATCTTCTTAATTTTGTAGATAAATAAGTAATTTGAAACATGTATTTTTAGTACTATGGACAAGTAATGTGAGACGAAGAATGTATATTTTAAGTAGTTGCTTCAGTTCTTGTCCTTCAGTGTGAAATCAATTAATTCAATTAAGAGGAGTTTTCATAAATAACTATAGCTTGGAGAATAATTATGAACAATAGTTATATCTTAATTACATCTCATAGAAACAGTATTAGAGCGGAGATAGGTGAGTAAGTTGTATCTCAATTTGAAACTAAGATACACCATACACATATATACAATATCCTCTCTTTCCAAAATCTAGCTTGCCTCTCTTCCGATCTCGCTCATAAATACACAAATCCACATATTAACTTTGAAACTAAAATAACTATCTATATACATAGATACACATTGTGTCACCCCTAAAATAAATCCAGAGCTACAATTTGTATCAATATTTTGTGATACAAAAATGATAATAAAAAATACACATTGATATAGTGTTTGAATATTGTATCACCCCTAAAATAAATATACGGATACAATTTTTTCCTCTGATAGTTGTACCAAATTTTTCTGACACAAAGCTACATTTTTCTAATATCAATATGTATAAATCAAAGAAGATACAGTTTGATAATAGGTGTATCATTTTTTCAAATACACAAATACATTATTTTTTCTAGTATGTAGACATAATTGATTGTATAAATATAAGAAGAAGAGAAGATTCAAAAGAGAGAAAGAGTCGGATACAGTGAAATACATGATTTCAATCTAGTGGTACAAACATTGAACAATAAAATTCAGAAGGAAAATTTTTAATATATCGGTGTTAATCCAATAAAAAAATGAATCAATCATCATCAGTCACCCAGAATATTTGAACACCAAGGATCACAAGTATATATAAAAATAACGCTAGTAAAATTTCAATGAGTGTAATGACTCAGTTGGTCATTATTGGTAATCCTTGTAAAATTACCGTTTTTCCCTCCCGATATTGACCCGATTCTTCTATGATTGAGTTTCGAAAGTTAGTTTTGAATTTTGAGTTTAAAATTGAGAATTTTATAAGTTTTGAGCTTGAAAGGCTAAGTTGTTGAGAAAGTGGTTCCGGGGTCTTTTGGAGTTTCGAGTGTCAGAATAAAATTCTGTCGATTCCATCTGTCTCGAAAGGTGAAATATCATTTGTGAGAGTTTTTAGTTTGAAATTCGGTGTCTTTTTATGGATTTGAGGTCCTAAGTTGTGAATTTGTGGAATTTTAGCCTTTAGGTTGACTTTGGTCAACATTCGGGGTTTGGATGCTCGGATCAGAATTTTGAGAATTTTGTTGGATTAAGGGATATTTTCGGCCTGGGTGAAGTTTTGGTTGATTTTTGAGAGGTCCCGAGCTCGTTTTAACCTTTTTAGGCGCTGAGTTAGTTTCTTGTGATTTTCACGGATGTTGGTTCACGGATGTTGGGTCAAGGAGATTTTGGATTTGTATTTTGACGGTTCCATTGAGTCCGAAACGTAAAGTATAATTGATTTACATATATGGTTTGAGTGTACGAGGTTCCGAACAAATCTCGAGGGTCATTTCGGGTGTGATCACTTAAGCGAAGGCCAGACTTTTTGAAGGGTTCGCTTAAGCGAACCATGGCTCGCTTCAGCGATGATTGCTTAAGCGGAGCCTGATTCGAAAAAGCGAGACCCCTAATTTTTGTGGGGTTTGCTTAAGTGAACCTATGGTCGCTTAAACGACATCAGAGAGGGTTTTTGGTTTGAAAATTTTGGGTTTTCCATTTTTGAGTTTGGGAAACCCTTAGTGGCGATTTTTGAGAGGGTTTCTTGTGCTAAATCATATGGGTAAGCTTTTATGACCCCCGAAACCTTCATTTCCCTTTGATTGTTTATGGATTCTAACAACATAATTTGAGATTTGATTGAAAAAATGGCAAAGTTTTGCAAGAACTTGAGTTTTGATCTAAAATGGTGGTTTTGAAGTGGTTTTGATCCCTTTTCGAAATATTTTTCACTAATGAAGTCCTAAAGCCTTGAGTAATGTATTCAAGTATTAAGTTTCAGATTCAAACCTTCTTATTGAAATTGGGTTTTGAGTTGATTGAGCCATTTTTCTAAGTAATTGATTTGGGTATTGTTGTTTTTGGAATGTGATGGTGAATACTTGCTTGTATATAGATTGTGTGGCTTTGAAAGTGATTCAGAAGGGGAAGACTCAACTCTTGGAGTGATTATTGATTGCTTTAAGGCAAGTGAACTCCTAAACCTTGTATTCTAGTAGAATTCGTGTATTCCCTTCATCGCTTGTGCATTAGGAGTAAGGGAATGAGGTGAAGGGTTAATTTTCCACTTGATAACTCTTAATTAATGAAAAAGGGGTTGAAATGAAAAGGTTATATGATGATCGTGATGTTTGTGAATTTTATTGTTCAAACCCTTATTGATTGATTGATGAAATGCTTGATAGCATGAAAGTGGACTTGAATTGTATGAATTGTTGTCTCTTAAATGTGGTGTGATATTACGTGTGTGCATTGATTGTTGCACATCGTGATGAGACATGTGACAGTTTTGATGCCGAGGTCTTTGCCGACGAGTGTTATGATGTCCAGGCCTTTGTCGGAGATTGTTATGATGTCGAAGTCTTTATCGATGATTGTTACAAAGCTGATGGGAAATGGTTTCGGCTAGTGATTGTTATTAAGCCGGTGGAAAAAGGTTTCAGCTAGTGATTTTATAAAGCCGATGGGAAATGGTTTCGGCTAGTGATTTGATATAAAGCTAATGGAAAATGGTTCCGGCTAGTGATATTGTGCCGATGGGAAATGGTTCTGGCGAGAGATTGATGTTGTGACTTGATGCATTTGATGCTTAGGTGCGACTTACTTGTTAATTGTGATTGGTGTACTTGTTGTGTATGATTGATCTACTTGACATTGAGATTGACTTACTTGATTCGTTTGATTGTTGATTGTTGAAATTGAACTGTGGATGTTGGGCCTTGTGAGCCGTGTATTGTAGAACTGTTAGGTTGAGCTAATTTCTGTGCAGGTTGTAGTTTGAGGAGGTTCGGGTGGAGTGGAAGGGGTACTCGATTTCTAGATAGATGCCTTGTTTATTAGGTTGTTTGTTGGGTACCGTGTTGTTGGTACTCACTCCTTGCTTCTACACTTGTGTAGGTTCCGAGCCCTGGCCCGTGTGATTTGTTTCTCCCTCTTCTAATTTTGAGGCTTGTCAAGGATTTGAAGTGGTAGCTACTTGTCACTTCGGCGTGCCCTCTTTTTCCTTTTCTTTCATTTTTTAAGACTGAGACTTGAACTCACTTCTAAATTCCGCTTTTTATATATTTAGTGGCTTATATACGTGACAACCAAATTTTGGAGTATTATTTAGAATGAATAAATTTCCATCTTTGTCTTGTTCTTGCTTTATATTTTCACATTTCTTTCATGTTTGTTGGGTTGAGGCTGACTTGTCTTGGTAGGAATAGACATGTGTAACACCCCGTATTCTAAAAAGACCAAAATAACAACTTTCCAGATGTTGCAGGTGCCGAACCACGCCGGCCACCCACGGCCCGTGGAGTGGACCACGGACCATAGGTGTGGTCTTTGGTTAGCCTGCCTGAGTAGGGTCTAAGGGTCCAGGACCACGACATGACCTATGAACCGTATGTCAGACCATAGTCTGTGGTTCGAAGACCCCAAGATCACCCTCTCTGACCATGAACGACGGTCCACCATGACGTGCTGTGGGTCAGACCATGGTCCGTCAACTGGGGTCCGTGAATGGTCATCTGTCAATTATTTTTAGGGGCAGTTGAGTCTTTTCCTAATTAATTAATTCTTATATTATGTCATTTTGCCTAATTCTAGGACCCCTATATAAGTCTTTTTACCCCCAAATTAAACCCATTTAGTTCATTCTTCCAAATTCCCAAAACTCCTCTCAAATATCCTCTCTCTAGAAAGATGATGAAGAAGAATAAGATTCAACCTAGGGTCTCAATTCCTCTATTGAAGATAAGTAATTGGACTTGAGATATGGTAGTTTTCATCCTTGAATCCCTCTCATTCATGGAGTCCCCAAATTCCTCTATTTCAAAGGGTAGAATTCCCCAATTAAGTTAGGGTTTTCTTCAATCACCATTGGTTCTTATGATTTTTGAATTCAATAATTGAATTATGATCTTCTAAGCTTGAATTGATGATTTACTATGGTTTACTGATGTTTTCCCCTATGAACCCATGTGATCCCTATGTTTTCAAGCTATGAACTATATGTTGTGGGATTTTGATCTTAAAGGAAGAGTTTTATAAAATTAAGCATGTGATGAGAGAATTGCATGAGTTTATGATATAATCCATATTTAACTCTTGTTTTCTAAATGTTAATGATTGAAAGAGCGTTTTTGGCCTTGAAAGCTGATTATGAAATTATGCACGTTTTTATGAAGGATTATGTAAATGCTTTAAGGGTGCTTTGATAGTAAAGTACCAATGATGATGTTGTGTTGTGAAAGGACATTTTCATAAACACATACTATTATGATGTGAAAGGTTTTCTCACATAACAAGGATTCTTAGGTTGAAAGGCTATTCTCACCTAATTGATCAATGAATAAGAGCTATCTTAATGAAAATACTATTCCATTGGATTTATGCTTAGCACCGAGTGGATATTTACATTGAGATGGATGCTCTCCCATTAGTAGAGGTTGGGTTTCTAGAAGAAGTCTCATGAGATGGAAGCTCTCCCGCTAGTAGAGGTCGGGTTTCTAGTAACAATCTCCTTATCCCATAACTATGTGCCCCCACAGGTTGATTAGCTAGTGGATCCACTTAAGCTAGAAGTTCATGGTTCAACCTTAGGCAAGTATAACAGCCCTTATCGGTGTGGGAGACACCGAGTGATCATGATATAGCTCATATGGTCTCTATGTCACTTAAGGCTAATTCCCACAACAAGACTAAAAGTGAACTAAGGTTACTCAAGGAGTATCTCACATGTATTCAAAGGTTTTAGAGATGATGTTAGCTTGCATTGACCATGATTTATGACTTATGTTTTATCTCTTTCATATGATGTTTAAGCTTGGTCAATTGCATGTCATGAAATGAAATGTCCCTTTTAGCATGTTTTCAATGTTTTTATGCATAGCTATCATATTTAGTGCATTTTTGTACTAACGCATACTCTTGCGTACATTTTTTCCAAATGTAGGGTCTGACAGACAGGTTTCTGAGTCTCATGGCTAGTAGTTGAGTTCGTGATTTCCCATGCTTTGGTGAGTCCTCATGCTTCGAGGATGGAGTTTTTGTTTAGTTTCATTTGTTTATTGATCTTTTGAATATGACGTATGGGCTAGGCCCAATTTCATTCTATTGTATTAGATGGCTATGATGAGACATAAGTTTCGACTTCCACTTTTCATTTTATAAAATGTTTTGGACTTGGACTATTGTTTTACTATTATTGTTCTATTTTTTATGTTATGAGACCTAAGTGTCTTGTATGGAGTCCTTCGGGGTTCTATACGCCATGTTACATCAGGGGGTACCCCTGGGTCGTGACAAACTTGGTAATCAGAGCACAAGGTTTAGAATGGTCCTAGGATGTCTCATAAGCCACATCTAGTAAAGTCTTCTTCATGAGTGTGAAGCATGCCACATTTATTAATAAGAAGCTACAAGATGTTTAGGAAACTCCACTTTTTTCATTACTCTAAAGTCGTGCGATAAAGTTTAACTCTATAAAGTCTCTCTCCTAATCCTTATCATACGTTCTTCAGGATATGTCTACGTGAAGAGCTTATACCAGAAGGAATGTGAGGGAGAATCTGGAACAAGAAGCTCCTCCTCAAGTTTCGGTTGATCCTTTGGTCGAACAAGTTACAAATACGGAGTTTAGATGACTTTTCAAGTGTTGGCTCGAGCCGTGATGGCCCAAGCCAACAGGGAGGTGGTAGTCCCCGTGAACCAAAATGTGGGTACGACGGCTTCAAGAGTGAGGGACTTTATGAGGATGAACCCTCCAGAATTTTATAGCTCTAAGGTTGAGGAAGATCCTCAAGAGTTTATCAATGAGGTCTATAAGGTACTTGCTATCATGGGAGTGACTTCGGGAGAGAATGGGAAATTGGCCGCTTATCAATTGAAAGGTATTGCTCAAGTTTGGTACAATCAATGGAAAGAAACAAGACCGGTGGGAGCGGTCCCCATAGAGTGGGAAATGTTTAAATCTGCTTTTCTTGATAGGTTCTTTCCCCTTGAGATGAGGCAAGCAAAGGTGCTTGAGTTCATTAACCTTCGTTAACGAAGTATGAGTGTGAAGGAATATGTGAAGGAATATGCTCTAAAGTTCACATAACTATCCAAATATGCTCTAACAATGGTTGCCTATTCTAGGGCAAGGATGAGTAAGTTCGTATCAGGTGTGTCTGAAATGGTGGTCAAAGAGTGTCATACCACCATGCTTATTGGTGACATAGACATCTCTCGGCTTGTGGTCCATGCACAACAAATTGAAGAGGAGAAACTCAAGGAAAAGTCTAGAGAGGTTAAAAGGGCTAAAACCGATGATGGTGATTTCTCTCATGCAAGGTCAAGTGGACAAGGTCATCCTAAGTCTCGACAAGGGTTTTCCTGTCAAGGTTCCTCCAATGGTTCTCCTAAATTTAACAAGGATATGGTGTCTAACCCTAAACCTCAAAGAGGGAATGGTGGTGGATCTTCATTGGCTAGGTCTACTTGTACTAAGTGTGGGAAAAAGCACGATGGTAAGTGTCTAGCCGGCACAAAAGGTTGCTTTAGTTGTGGAAAGAGTGGTCACAAAATGAGGGATTGCACAATGCTTACGGCAAAAGGAAGGGAAGGAATGCAAGCTCCTCCTAGTGGTTCAAATTCCAATACTCCAAAGAAAAACTGCTTTTATGCTCTCCAAAACCGAGGTGACAAAGAGAGTTCTCTGGATGTAGTTACGGTATGCTAAGAGTTTTCCAACTTGATGTATATGATTTACTTGACCCCGGTGCTACTTTGTCTTTTGTGATGCCATATGTGTCCATAAGTTTGATGTGCTCCCCGATGTACTGTTAGAACCTTTTTCTGTCTCTACTCCTATTGGTGATTCTGTGGTGGCTAAGAGGGTCTATAGCATAGAGTTACTCTTGTTGACTTAGTAGAGCTTGATATGTTATACTTTGATGTCATTCTTGGTATGGATTGGTTGCATTCATATTATGACTTTATTGATTGTAGACCTCGTGTGGTCAAATTTCAGTTACCAAATGAGCCTATCCTAGAGTGGAAGAGGGGAAATCCCATACCTAAGGGTCAGTTTGTCTCTTGTCTAAAAGCTAGAAAGATGATTTCTAAGTGTTGCATTTACCATCTTGTTAGTGTGAGGGATGTAGATTCTGAAACCCCTACTCTTGAGTCGGTCCCCATTGTAAATGAGTTTTCGAAAGTGTTCCCCGATGAACTACCCGATATTCCTCCTGAGCGGGAAATAGACTTCGGTATTGATTACCTTCTCCCAGATACGTAACCTATTTCTATCCCTTCTTATAGAATGGCTCCGGCAGAGTTAAAGGAGTTGAAAGAACAATTGAAGGATTTGTTAGATAAGGGTTTCATCCAACCGAGTATCTCTTCATGGGGTGCTCCAATTTTGTTTGTTAGAAAGAAGGATGGTTCTCTTCGTATGTGTATTGACTATCGTCAGTTGAACAAGGTGACCATTAAGAATAAGTATCCTCTCCTAAGGAAAGATGATTTATTTGACCAACTTAAAGGGGCAAGTTACTTCTTTAAGATTGATCTTAGGTCGGGTTATCACCAATTGAGGATGAAAGAATATGATATTTTGAAGATGGCTTTTAGAACCCGATATGGTCATTATGAATATTTGATAATGTCGTTTGGGTTGACTAATGTTACGGCAGCGTTTATGGATTTGATGAATAGGGTATTTAGACAAAACCTTGATATGTTCGTAATTGTGTTCATTAATGATATTTTGATCTACTCGAGAAGGGAGAATGAGTATATTGATCATTTGAGGATTGTGTTGCAAATTCTCATGGACCAACAATTTGCAAAGTTTAGCAAATGTGAATTTTGGTTAAGGTTTGTAGCTTTCCTTGGTCATATTGTTTTAAACAAGGGTATTGAGGTAGATCCTAAGAAGATGGATGCGGTCAAGAGTTGGCCTAGACCTCTAACTCCTTCAGACATTAGAAGCTTTTTGGGTTTGGCCAGTTACTATTGAAGGTTTATTGAGGGATTTTCTTTCATTGCTTCTCCTTTGACGACTTTGACTCAAAAGAAGGCTAAATTCATATGGTCGGATGTTTGTGAGAGAAGTTTCCAAGAGTTGAAAGATAGACTTACTTCTGCTCCGGTGTTGACTTTACCGAAAGGTACGGATGGCTTTGTGGTATATTGTAATGCCTCTAAAGTTGGGTTGGGATGTGTACTTCTGCAAAATGGTAAGGTTATTGCCTATGTTTCAAGGCAACTTAAAATCCATGAGAAAAATTATCCTACCGATGACCTTGAATTAGCAGTGGTTGTTTTTGCCTTAAAGATATGGAGGCATTATTTGTATGGGGTTCATGTTGATATTTTCACCGATCATAAGAGTTTGCAATATGTGTTTAACCAAAAGGATTTGAATCTTCGCCAAAGAAGGTGGCTCGAATTATTGAAGGATTATGACATGAGTGTCCTTTATCACCCTGGTAAAGCTAATGTGGTAGCGGATGCTCTTAGTTGATTATCTATGGGTAGCGTTGCTCATGTTGAGGATGAAAAGAAAGAGTTGGTTCAAAATATCCATAGGTTGGCCCGATTAGGTGTTCAACTAGTGGATTCCACCAAGGGCGGTGTTATAGTTCATTATGGATCTAAATCGTCTTTTGTGATGGATGTGAAGGCTAAGCAAGGTCTTGATCCAATATTTGTTGAATTGAAAGAGGCGGTGCTTAATGTAACGACCCGAGAGCACCCCCTAGTCGTAACACGGCGTACTTGACCTCTCGAAGGTCTTATACAAGCCCTTAGCATATCATGAACATTAAAGCATACATTATTCATAATCATCATAATAAGATAGAACAACACCATTAAGGCATAGTTCATACAACATGTTCATATCATACATAATTTAGGGTAATATCATCATACAAACATGAATTACATAGCATCACATTCAATTCAAAACCCTCTCTCTCTCTCAAAACTCTGTCAACTCAAGACTCCATGGAAGAACTTTGAAGGAGCTTATCAAGGGCTTGTAGATGGGATGTTTCACACTAAATTAATAGGGTTTAACTAAGGTATGGTTGCTCTTCACTCTTGGGATCCCTTTCCCCAAGAGGTCCTTCCAAAGATGGATTTCAAAGTCCCCCAAATTGTAGATTTCAATCCAAAAACGTGGGTCTTCTTTCTAAATATTGAATTGTTGTTATAAACTGATTTTGATTGATGATATATGAACAATTATGGATGAATTCATATAGTGTTGGTGATTTTTGAAGAATCCCCCATGAGACCCATGTTTCCCCTTCTTTCTCCAATTCTAACCCTAGTTTGTGTTGAATAGTGATTGAAGGTTATGAATTGAATGTGATGCTATGTAATTCATGTTTGTGTGATGATATTACCCTAAATTATGTATGATTACTATGGAATTAGGGTTAAGTCTTGAATGGGGCCTTGAAGGCTATGAGGAGATGATATCAATGTGATTCTTTATGTATTGTGGAATGTAATTGCTTAATTCATGTATGATGAGGTTGGATGATGGTTCCTACTTCCCTCTAACCCTAGTTGGTAATTGAGCATGTTATGATGAGACTCTCGTATGTTATTATGAAATTCATTATTGTATTATGAGGTTATCCTATATGATGTATGAATATCAAGAAAATAGGGTTGAATCTTGAAGAAAGCCTTGATGGCTATGAATGAAGGTTTTCAATTGGTAAGTAGCCTTCTATTGAATTGTTAATCCACTTGTGGGGGAGATGTTTACCTATTATATATCCTTTGAATGAATGGTTTGATCCACTTATGGTGGAGGTGCTTACTTGTTAGTATGAATTGTAGTGTTGAGACAAGGTCCCTCTTCCCTACAACCCTAGATATGACTAAGTATGATACATTATGAATATGAATGAGATGTTATGAACATGGTATGGTCTATATATTGAATTTTATGAGGTTCTCTTGGGGAAGGACCCTACCCACATAATCCCCAAATGATACATGCCATGAATGATGTACTTGAATGATGAATATTAGATATGTGACTTACATGATCTAAGATCCTTAAATGCAATATATGTGAATTGTGCATGAGTTGGGATATTATGTATATGTTATGACTCCCCCTTGACAAGGGAGGTGTCTATGATGTTAATGTTGTTGTTGTTGTGCCATTGTGAGGACAATCATGCACACACACACTCCATGCATAAATATGAATATGATATGTCTATGGTGTCAATTGAAAGGCTAATTCTCATATGCACCTTTACATACTATTATGCATGAAGTGTACATGAACATGAAGATATGACTATGTATGCTAGGATGTATGTATGTATGTTATGGTATGATTGCTATATGAATGAAAGGTAGTTCTCATGATTATAGTATAATGTAAAGTGAAAGGTTTACTCACTTGCTAAGTGTTCCTAAAGTGAAAGGATTGTTACTC
>JAJOOR010004313.1:0-42026 GCA_036250505.1 Solanum acaule
CGTCGTTCCCCTAGACCCCCTCGCCTTCCCCTTCCCCTCCCCGAGGCCCCTTTCCACACCCCCATCTCGAGGCACCGTCGTGCCCTGAGGCACCCCTCCCCACCCCCACCTCGAGGCATTCATCCCCCAGCCTCGAGGCACCGTCGTGCCCCGAGGCCCCCTTCTCTCCAGCCTCGAGGCACCTTCGTTCCCCGAGCCTCCCCGCCTCGAGCCCCCGCCCTGCCTGCCTTATAATAAACAAAGTTAGAAAAATGCACTTAAACAATTTGATTCATATAATTAACAAAAAGAAGACACAACAAAAACTTTGTTGGGCAGAGTAATTATCAAATATTGTGTTTCATACCTAATGAAGGTAGTTGTCTCTCCAACCTTTCAGAATGAAGGGAATGAAAAGGGATGAACCAAGGGTCTCGTATTATCCCATCAATCTTGATCCTGAGGCATGTACATGGTTCTGAGTAAATTTATCACTATTCTAAAAGGACACAAGTTATGTTGAAGTTTCACAAATTAATCAAGAAAAAGTAGATGAGAAAAGAAACACCTATATTCAACAATAGCAAGGAACGAGCAGGCATTCACATTTAAAATGACCGATCCGGGAAATTTTGAAGGATTTTAATCCATGTTGAGCAATCAAACTCAAAAAAAATCATTTTTTCAGTTCTAATGATGGATGACTAATCAAAAGCCAACTGATCATGCTAGGTAAAAGAGATCAATGAATTAAAATGAATGTTCTTATCAATGTAGCATATAACTATGGGTCAACAAGATTCTTATCATGCTGGGAACTTTACTGCCTTGAGCATGGCATCCAGCCTGATGGACAGATGCCAGGCAACAAGACAGTTGGAGGAGGTGATGATGCATTCAACACCTTCTTCAGTGAAACTGGAGCTGAAAAGCATGTTCCCTGTGCTGTCTTTGTGGATCTTGAGCCTACTGTCATTGACGAAGTCAGGACAGGAACATACATGCAACTCTTTTACCCTGAGCAGCTCATCAGTGGTAAAGAAGATGCAGCCAACAACTTTGCCCGTGGACATTATACAATTGAGAAGGAGACAGTTGATCTCTGCTTGGATCATATCAGGAAGCTTGTCGATAACTGTACTGGTCTTCAAGGTTTCCTGGTTTTCAATGCTGTTGGTGGTGGAACTGGTTCAGGTCTTGGGTCACTTCTGCTGGAGCGTCTCTCTGTGGACTATGGAAAAGAAATCAAAACTTGGTTTCACCATTTATCCATCACCACAGGTCTCAACCTCTGTGGTGGAACCTTATAACAGTGTCCTGTCAACCCACTCTCTTCTTGAGCACACTGATGTTGCAATTCTTCTTAACAATGAGGCTATCTATGACATTTGCAGGCGCTCATTGGACATTGAGCACACCACATACACCAATCTTAACCGTCTTATTTCACAGGTTATCTCTTCACTTACTGCTTCTCTGAGGTTTGATGGAGCCCTGAATGTTGATGTTAATGAATTCCAGACCAACCTTGTTCCCTTCCCCAGGGTTCAATTTATGCTTTCATCCTATGCTCCTGTCATTTCAACCGATAAAGCCTACCATGAGCAGCTGTCAGTTGCAGAGATCACCGACAGGCGACAGTGCTTTTAAGCCATCTTCCATGATGGTCAAGTGTGATCCTCGCCACGGCAAGTACATGGCTTGCTGCCTTATGTTCCGTGGAAATGTTGTGCCAAAGGATGTGAATGTTGCTGTGGCTACCATCAAAACTAAGTGCACCATCCAATTTGTTGACTGGTGCCCTACTGGATTCAAGTGTGGTATCAACTATCAGCCAACAACTGTTGTTCCTGGAGGTGATCTTGCCAAGGTGCAAAGGGTTGTGTATGTATGATTTCCAACTCAACCAGTGTTGCTGACGTCTTCTCACGCATTGACCACAAGTTCGATCTGATGTATGCCAAGAGTGCTTTTGTGCACTGGTATGTTGGTGAGGGTATGGAGGAAGGTGAGTTCAGTGAAGCATGTGAAGATCTAGCTGCTTTGGAAAAGGATTACGAGGAGGTTGGTGCTGAATTGGAAGAAGGAGAGGATGGTGATCACGAGGAATACTAAACACATGATGGCTTTGTTTGTTGGATGTATTTTCCTTTGGGTGTTCTTCAATTGCTGCACTAGATACATCACTGCTATTTTGTATTTTAATGGTGTCGTGTTTGCTGAAATGAATTCTTCTGCTATGAAAAGTAAAACTTGCTTGTTTGATTAAAAAAAAAAGGCAGGATAATTTTTAAAAAGATTAAACAAATCCCTAGATAACTAAAGCATTTCCTGCTACAAAACAGTGAAGAATTCAACTTCCAAATATCACAATCTCGACCCAAAAAAAAAAGAAATCCCGTAAATCCCCTCATATCAAAAACCCTCAAATCACTTCACTTGATTTTCACAGCTTTAATTTTTACCCAGTAACTTCAATCACAAAACCCACCTACATTTCCCTTGCATACACAAATTTATACAAGAAACCCCATAACCAACATACAAAAAAGTGAATCATCAAGCCAGTAATAAAAAAAATACACAAAAAAAGAAGATAAAACCCAGTACTTCAATTATTTTCCTACAGTAAAAAAAGCACACACATAATAAACAGAGACCAAAAACAGAGAAACACTCACAAGTTTGGAGGAATGAGAAATCAAGTATATGAGCAAAGACCGATTCGAGTTATTAGAAAATGCCCGTCGCCTTCAGCATTCAATTTTCCGGCCTGATTAGTCTCCAACCCCGATGAATTTGCAGCCATTGCTTGTCTTCGCCACCGCACTCGAAACGATCAAAAATTTAAATCCTTATCAAGAAAACGAAGAAGAAGAAGAAGAAGAAAGCCGTATCTGTAATTATGAAAAATGTGAAGTAATATATACGTTAGTAGCGAATAATGTATGGGCCCACTAAAAATCAACTGTTCAAAATTTTGTGAATGAATTTCACAAGCCGTTTTTAAGACTTTTTTCTTTCAAATCAAATATTTTAAGAATAATATAATACTATGTTAATTTGTCCTATGTTCAAATCTACACTTCACCAATTTTTTTATAAATAGTTGATTTACATTCTTTTTGAGATTTTATTTCTCTTAGAATAATTTTCAAAAATGAAATTGTATGTTACTCCATCATCCATATTTTTATTTTTGGAGTTAATTTCCATCAATTGCATATTAAAATTACTTTTGTTTCATAAAATGCCAGTTGAGAGAGAAGAAAGTTTTTGACGTGTTTAATATTCTTTTGAGAAAAATAGAAGTAGATGAATGATATTTTTATTCTAAAAGAAACACAAGTAATTTTTATAGACAATTCTTAAAATAAGAATGAGCATCCATATAAATAACTCTTTAATTGAAAAACAAAACTTATTTTCTCAAATAGAAGTAATTCTCCCTTAGTCTCAACATATATGATATACTTTAATGTCATATTTTATACTGATTAAAAAAAAATTAATTATTAACCTCTGAAATGATTCATAGTTAGAAAAATATCTAACATTGATTTAGACCATAAATTTTAAAATTATTCTTTTTTTAAAAAGAAAAATTATGTTAAATTAAACGATACCACATAAATTGAGACGAGATAATATTGTATATATAGTACAACATTTTGTCATATGATTTGAATTGATACTTCAAGGAATGGTCAGCAAAGTTTTGTCATTTTTGTTGGTCATTGCTCTTTAGATAGTCCAAAAGTAATAATTCAAATATTTATACACTGTTAATATGCTAAAGAAGCTATGAACATTGTTTTGCCAATAAAAAAAATATGAAAATCCATAGATTCTCTCTACTTTGAAAAAGTAATGATTCAAACAATGTTGATCCAATAGATTGCTAGTAGTAATTTGTTAAGTAGTAGATATATATTTCAATTAATAATAATTATTTTAAAAAGTCACTCAAATTTTTTTTTTTTAAAGAACCACTCTACGAGGGAAGATGTAGATAAAAGGTCAATAGCCTGAACGTCATAAGCTTTAGATTTATCAATAGGCGACCACAGATCATAACGTACTCTTCGCACAATAAATCCACTTTGAAGTTGACCTATTTGCTCGGCCAATCGTCGAAATGTGTACGAGATACCATAAGGGCCCAATATCTCAATAGCACCTTTGTCTAAAGGTTCGAAGGAGACTTCACATCCGAAACACATGAACGATCTGACTACAAAGTTATTCAAAACTTGATCGATCCAAGAACTAAGAGTGGTAGAAGTCTTGTCTTAGGGAACAAACTTGAAGGCTAGTGGTCATATTATTCGTCTAAGGGGCAATGCCTTTTCCGGGCCTATCCCCATTCGTCAATCGCTTTCTTGAGTTGATGTTTAACTTGCACCAAAATCCATCTCTATGTTCGCTAAACTTGCTTCCTTTTTTTCTTTCATCAAAGCCGACCTAAACAAACATCTCTTCCATTTTCGGCTCTTCCTATTCCATACCATAAACACACACCTTTGCTTCATCGACATTGGCGCTAAAGGCTCTACCCCGCCCACCAGCCCTTTATGGAGTTAGCCGACCAAGAGAAAAAATTCCCCAATATAATAAAGAAGTAAGAAGGGTTCCGGACATTTACAAAAAAAATAACAAACTATATACAGTTTGAAAATTGAAATGTTGTTATTACAATTTAACCATAATATTATCATAGGGAAGAAAACTGTGTTTTTCTACCGTAGTATATATATATATATACACTTCGGACTAAAAAATGCTCACCTTCTACGGCATGAACATTTGTCAGATAGGTTAGCTATAACAAATCCAGCGAAAACCTTGAAAACAGAAGCAGAAGAGAATGGTGTTAATGAAGTTGAATTTGTAACATGTTAATTTTTCTCAGTTACTAAAACATACTCCAAGCATGTAGAAAAGTAATAGCTTTATTGAAGAAAAACCTGAATGCATCCAAGAATGTACACTGCAGAGTAACGACGTCCATGAACTAGCATGTCAGCGATCATAGCAAGGGGTATGGTCAATGACATGCCCAGTGTAGCAACTAATGGTGTTGTCCATACTACTGAAAGAGCCCTGTTTCATATTTCCAGAAATTACATGTGTTAATCTAAAAAACATATAGAGCAAAAGAAGATATCAATGTAGAGAAAAGAGAAGGGCAGATTCTGGAAGAGTTTGAGCAACACAAATTTAAGACAGTGATCTTCAATATAGCAAAAATAAGGACTCTGAACAGTCTATCCCAGCTAATTAGTTTGCTCTCGTTGCGGTTTAATTTCATTTTGCTTCCACTATCATCTGATTAGCTGATGTGCAGAGAGGAAGGCTCAACTCCAGGAAATGTTTTCTCTAGTGTTATTTAATATGTATCAAGTAATCGAGATGATAAAAATTATCTTAACCTTAGCAGCAAATGAAAAAGGTGGATCTAACAAATTAAAGATACAAATGGGTTCATTTGAAGTCAAGATTTAATGCAACTTTATTCATATTCTAGATGTTTTCTATGGGTTTTGCCTGTCATTTCATAAGGAAGAAGGTCAAGGTTTGTGTTACTAGTAGACGATACGTTCACAAAAAAGGAGCAACTAACAGATATCCTGATTAAGAGCCTAGAAAAGAGTTGGCATGAATCCTTCCTGTGCAAGCTGGGTGTGAAAATATCTTCTGTCGTCTAACTTTAGGATTACTAAGCATGGTGTGGAAGAAACAGGAGTGGAATAAGGGCGGTGAGCAATGTGATAAGCCATAGTTGTGGTGTGATGTAGAAAACAGTTTCTGAGCTTAGTTAAGTTAATTGGTCGGCTAGAAGCTGGTTTAGTCGATTAGCTAGTGAAGTTGCTATATTCTAATTGCAACCAGACCTAGATGATGGAATGGACCATCTTTATATCTTTTCCCATTCAGTTGCAACTACTCGAGTTTCTTTCCTCTACTTTACTCGTCACTCAGTTACATCAACTCGAGATATCCATTGATGGAGCTTTCTTAACAAGATTAATAGTATAGAAAGTTTTCCTAATTCTGACATAATAAAGAATCTCGAGATTCAGGTAAATTTTCCTTATTTAATTGTTTATCTCATTTCAAATAGTTTAAGTTAAATTATTTCTGGAGCCAAGCATGTATCTTGTTTACAATCAATTCGAGACAAAGTTATCTATTCTTATTTTTTACAAGGATAAGTGCTCGTACGTACCATAAGTAGTCACAGAGAAAACTCCCTATAAATCCATTCAGCAGCACAATCTCGGCAATAGAAGCTGAGCTTGGGAAATCAAACTTAGGTTCCAACCCAACAACATTTAATGGCCACACTGCGAAATAGAATAGGGTGTGATAAGAATCAGTAATACACAACCAATTCTTTAAGGTAAATATTCAAATTAAGGATGGAAATGATATGACTGGTTGCATCACACTTGAATTCTGGAAGTTCTTTCCACTGGCTTACCAAATATTTGCATTCCACGTATTACGGAAAAGATTGTCTGTCTTTCCCTTTCAAGATGCATCAAAAATATCAAATTTCTATCCTCATAAAAGATCAGACTCTGTAAGAAGTAAACTCTAATTGGGCCAGCTTCCAATATATTATAATTTCTACATGAAGCCTTCAACTCTTCACCTACTCTTAAACTCCATTCCAAGTCAAAACTAAGATGATTAAACTAGAATGGTGCTATTAAATGGAACACTATATCATTGTTACATCAACTTAGACCTACAAGTCCTAAAAGAACACATTTTCATCACAAAGACAATTATGAGGCACAAAGAGATCAACTCCAAACCTAAAAGTCCCAAAAGAACTAAATGAAATCAGTTCCAAAATTTGAGCACTACCTAAAGAAAATTGCCTTCCTTACAAGAACAATGGTGTTACCTTTTATTAGATACCCGAAGAATTTAATCTTTAGCTATATTTTCCCTCTTTCTTTCCCTTCGATATATACTTGGGATTTTTTCTGCATCCATGTTCCCAAACAAATTAAAAGGATCAAGAACTGATCTCATTGTTCAATTCTTGTGCTTCTCAATTTATACCAACTCATAAGAATGCTATTACTTCTTAATAGACCAAACAGAGAGAAGAATGGGCAGCATCTCTAATTATGAAAGAAAAATTATGAAATTCATGCTGTCAGTGATTTCCAAAATGTACATTACCAAGCCACCAAAGGCCAAACAAAGTGAACAAGCCTAGATATCCGAAGAACCTCTCCATATCTGCCTTTTCTCCTGATCCAGTAGATTTCTTGAGGAGCACTGAGTACATCAAGAAAACCGTACACAAATCAAAATAAGAACCATGAAACTAGAATTATCAATGTAAAATAGAAGCGACAATATCATCCCAAACCTGATAAATATCCTACCTGTGAATAGGCCATAACACACTGCTGAAAGAAGACCAAAAACATCGCCGATAATGGAATGTTTAGCAGTCCTGTCAGCAGCGATGAACCCACAAAAATGATGCACTAGTTTTAGCCACAAAAAGTAGCAGATGGAAGTAAATTGAGAATTCCCTAATATTTGTAATCCATACAAATTGAAAAGCCAATTATGTCAAGAACCAGACAGGTTAGCTATGACCAAGAATGAAGTAAATATATTGTGGAATTTATTTGTCAGAGGGGCAGGTTATTTTGTCTTAAGTAATATAGAAGCACAACTTTTGCAGTAATAACGTATCATCGTATAATGGAAGAACAAAATGTTGCAGTACTGAAGAATTTAAGATGTTATAGATGGTAAACTTGAATAAAGCATCTTCTACCGCAGCACATGTAATTTATTCCTCATGTACTTCAAATATCATCTTAGTGAAACAATTAAATCCTCTACAAAAATCTGACACTAGTATGGATAGCATTTTTCAGCATAGAATATCTTAAATGAATGTTGGAAAGTTTGCATAATAAAAATGGTTGGTTTGGAAAATCTCTAGACATAGTAACAAGACCTTAATACAGAAACAAATGCTTATATAAAACTTACACAGATACACTCAGCATTTCATCTGGAGCCCATGTTTTTCCAACCGTAGTCAATGCTACACCACTCATACTAACTATAACAGCAACCATCTTTGAAATATCTATTGAATCCTGGCCAAGGACTGCCCCAAAAAGAAGCGTAAAAAGGCCTGATGTAGAGGTCAAAATGGTAGTACTAGCCACACTCGTATTTGCCAGTGCAGAGTTGGAAAAATACTGCAAACCATAAAGCAATTAAGTTGGGAATGCTAGTACTAAATACATAATCTATCTAGCAGAGATAGAATAGGACAAATAACAGCCAATCACCTAGATCAAGACAGAATATGGCATGTAACAGCCAGTGATCTGGATACATGGTCATTTTGATCCATAATCAGACCAACTCAAATGATGATAACTTGACTGCTCAGCAAGTGTGTGAATTCATTGTCTCCCCATTCTCATCCATCATACATTTTCAAGAATAGGAAAGGACATATCGATTGCGAAATTCTAAATATGGACAAAACAAGTTCTCCATTTTTGTGATCTTTCTGATTTTTACTTTACAAGTAAAGAGAACTCTTTGTGAATTTTCTGTTTGGAACTATTTTTGAAATAATCATTTAATATTTTTTAGAGTTCCTAACAGGAGATCTTACAGATGCTCAATGCTTCGTATATATTTTAATCAAGCAACAAACATTTATTTTCTAAAACCAAGACACCATAAAATCTAGTACATGGTTAAACAAATGAGTATGACCATGAATCTTGAAGCAAAATCGATCAAGGATTGGGCAGTGAAGCATATCCCTTCCAGAACACATCAGCCAGCTTAGTTTTCCCCCTTTTTGCTCGCTATTTTGTTTTGTTTTTGTTTTTGGGGAGAGGGTGGAGATATAGACAGAAATGTTTGATTTAAGTACTGACAGCAGTATATTGTTCAATATAAATGTGTTAGATTATTATAGACAGAACAGTTACCTCTGTTGCAAACCATATGGGAGCAAGATACAAGCTACATTTGACAAGGTCCCATGAGTTATGTTCATCGCCCTTTTTAAGAAAGTGGAACTCATCTTTATGGTTAATATCAACCAATGGAAAGCCTTCTTCCGGGTCGTTGTAATCCATGTCTGCTATAGAATAATCCTTCAAAGCTCCTTCAGGATGATCATGCATATCATTGAGTTTAAGTGGCACACCTAGAACTGAGTCCTCGTCGAGGAGAAGATTATCAGCGTACAGTTTCTTCAAGAAACTCTGCTCTAATAAACTGCATAACTGATCTTTACAAACTGCTACAGGCAGGAAGATTGCCATAAGAGAGATCCCCAGATATGTAACCGCAAAAGGTTGTTTGTACTCTACAAAAATCTTCTGCAGGACATAAACGGAGTTATCTTAGTATCTCCTGTCCAAAAACCACTGCATCATATGATTGCAAATCGAGATTAAAAAAAAATCAACAGAAACCAGTGAACGACAAAAGGAAAGTTGTTTAGATACATACTAAAAGAAAGGATCAGCACCTTCAGCATAGGAACTACAACATAATAAAACAACATTCTAAGTTTCCCTTTTGCAGCAGCTCTAAAGCTTTCTTTACCAATACTCCCCAAGTAATTGTTGTTAAGATACCATTAATGGAAAATTTATAAAACTGACATGATGTAACGGAGACATAATTCGTTTAGCAAAATGTTGGTTTTAGACTAACTTGCCTCAATGTACTCTTATATAATATCAGTCCAATAAAACATTGCAATAGTGCATGATAAATTTGTTGCCTCTCATTTCTTTCACAACAATTGATAGTAGATAAAGATAATAATAAGATAACTACGCCAACAGAAACCAGAATAAGGTACATAACATCTCAAAGCCGATGACTAATCAAATGATGTTCTTTTAATGTATAAATACAATGGATACTCTACAGGGAGTATAATTCATAAGACCTTGTACGATGATGATCGCAACGACAAAAAATAATTCTACATAATGCTACTACCTGAAATTTGGACAACTATTCACAAGACTTTGCCTGATTATTACCAAGTACATTTCAACAATGTTTAGATTTCTGAACTTCCTTATGCAAATGATTTCAGTTGCTTGACTATAGAAACAAACCTTTTCCACTGCTTACCAATATATGGGGCAAAATTTCACTGCAAACCCTTACCTTTCTCTTTTGCATTTCTGCGAGACTTAATGAACCAGACTACATGTTATTCTATAATGTTCTTCATGTTAGAACCAAATTACGAAAGAAGAAAAGGAAATTTTAAGGTTATAATACTTCTTATCAATCTTTCCCTATCTGGTTGTTGTATAAGAAAACAAATTTCTCATTCAGCTATGAAAAGAAACAAGCACTCCACAAAATAAACCAACTATATACTTCCTCTGTCCCACCACAATTTATGTGGCACAGTTGGAATATCGTGATTCAAACTTCTAAAAGTTTACCATGAATTCGGACACAAAAGCTTTTATATTAGTAGTATAAATCATAATAACTACACAACTTAAAATATCAAAAAGAAATTCGTTGTTGACTCTTGAAATTCCAACGGTGCAGCATAAATTAGAACAGAGAAAAAACGCCAAAAAGAAAATTACTAAGCGTTACCTGAGTAACTTCAGCAGAAGCAACCCATATAAACACAAAAACTCCTATAAGCCCTAATCCAACATTGTATTTCCAAACCATATCTTAAAAAACTCACAAACAAAGTTACCGAAAAATAATTGTAATTTAGAAAAATATAATTGGTGCTCTGAACTAGATAAAGCTAGTAAAATTTGTTAGAAAAAACTACAGGCTTTTGGTTGTTTTCTTAGGTTGTAAATAGTGGAGAAAATGTGTAATGAAGAGTTTGGAGTTGAAATGCATTTAATATTGAAGTTGACTGACATTACCAAGAAAAGCTAAAACGTGAATAGTGCCTTTTTATTTGACATCTAAATTCATAGAGTATATTTTAGAGACGTACGGGAGTGACATTGTAACTAACTTTTGTCTGTTTGAAAGGTTGTTACATAGGGCTCCTATTCTTTAATTCACATTTTTCCGGTTTAAGACCATAAGATTTGCTACCTTTGACATGAAAATATTAAGAAATAAAAATATTATATATTTTATTAGAAATCTTTTTACCGTTATCTAAATAAAAATTAATGAAGATTATTATGATTTTATACATATGAAATATATTTTCAGTTAAAAACTTATATTGAATTATCTATTTTAATTGTTAAAATGATATTAAGAAGAAAAAAAATGATAATTTCCTATTTATGTATTTATTAATTAAAGTGATTTTAAAAGAAAAGAAACCAGAACTAAATTCTTTAATAGGGATAGAGCATTTTTACGAAGAAAAGGGTATTTTGACCTATTAAGTAATAATGACATTTTTGAGCCAAATCATTGGCAGTATGAACATTTTTGGACCAGATTAAGAAAGTTTACACTATATGTTGTTTATATATATAGAGAGAGATGGTTAGATAGATTGATTATGAATTTCTAAATTAGAAGACTCGAGATCGACTTAGCTGTAATAGAATCTCAAAATTCACCTTCACTGAGCTGAAGGACTTTTTTTTTCGTTGGTCGACAATGTTTGAAACGAATCCAGATGATTCGAAGTGCACTATTAACCAAATGAACATATAGGAAATAGATACAAAAAAGGAAGTGAACGATGAAAAAGTTGCAGGGCAAAAATTGAATTGATGTAATTAAATTTAAATTTAAGCAGGTGGTACAAAGCTTCTTTGTCTGAGCAGTTGATGCTTGTCATGAACAATCTTAAATACAGCATAAGGCTTTGCTAGACTCATAGCATTTTGAGACATCACTTTTCATTCATCTTGTCTCGGACCAAACCACTCACCAACTATTTTGGCTATCTCTTTTGGTGATTTTGAGAATTTCCCGCATCCCTTCTCGACAACATATGCCACATTTCCAGATTCCTGCAATAGCCAAAAGAAAAAAAAGAGGAGATAGCTACGACTACGACACAGGGACAGATCAAGGTCTTGAATAATAGGAAAATTACTACTGGATGTCATGTAGTGATCATAGCATACTGGAAATTACTACTCAATTGACTTATAAACCACTTGTAATTTGACTGACATTATTGACACAACTTCCAGGATTAATACTTCTCGCAGAACTTAATCACTTGGATTATGTAACGTCGAAAAGTATGTTATCAGCAAGAAGTCTAAATGAGTGTTGCATGTAAGAAGATAATTTACCACATAAAAATCTTATAGTGAACTACTTAAATGAAGTTTAGGGGTGCATGAAGGTGGAATTTAATAAGTTTGACAGCTTATAGTGAACTACTTAAATGATAGATGAAAAGGGGTTGATTGACTGGTCAATGGAGAGCTTCATAAAGAATATGCAGCAAACCTCATACATGCACCTTTTAGATAATACAATAAAAGTCTAGTAGAGAACCTGCTAGAAAGTAAAGTTTCAAGTGAGACATACTTGGACAGGAATTTTCTAGTCTACTGAATTCAATCTATCGGCAAGCTTCTTGTTCCACCCACATATTACAAGGACCTGGCCTATTGGATCCCCAAGCCTTTTATCTGCAAGTGCTCGAGTTGTAGCCTCTATTGGCCCCATTCCTTCCCCACCACCCATTAGCAATACGGCAGGTAGATGCCCCTCCATTTCAAGTTCCTTCCTCAATTCAACCTAGCATTTCATAACAAAACAATCTAGAAAACTTTAATCATATTGTCACAGACAGCAATCCAGTAATAATAACCGTTTCTACAAATCTGGAGCTGATTCAGTCAAAATTCTCGATATGAATAAATGAGGTGCAAGAAGAGAATCTCTATAAATGGTGGAGAAATTAAAAGATATAGCAGCATATTTACTGAGCATTAGATAGCATCTCTTTTCTACCTCTAGATGTATTAATAAATCACGAGTCCTAATGATTTCAGTTTCTCCACCTTTATCATCAAAACTTCACTTGCTCCTGTCCTATCTGACTAGGATAATTCATAATCCCGATAAAATCACAAGTAGTAATAAATAGAGGTGAGAGTTATCTGTGGTCTGAATAGCATACCCGTTAGTTCTTTGACATAAAAAAGAAAGAGGGTAAAATTGAATTAAAATCATGTATTATACTCTTATTAGCAAAGAGTAATACCTAATCTTGAGTTTGACATGATCCTGGACATGGGGGAATTGGAACTAGCTGATAAACATTGTTGCACAGTTATTGATAATGACCATCATGAGGTACTTTTTTGGTTTGTTTTCCTTAAGCAATCAATTTATATAATTTAAATATAAAAGTTATATATGCTGGAAACGCAGTTCATATGGTAAGGAGATACTATTACTTCCCAAGGTATGTTGTGTTCAGCACAGACCAAATTTATATTCTTATTGCTGAGAGTTTATTTTTGTAAAGATATGATACTTGGGTCTAACTCAACCTCAAAAGCTAGCTAACTCATGAGGGGAGGATTGACCAAGTCCAAATAAACAAACCACCAATCCATTCCCCTACCGATGAGGGACTCTAACCCACTCTAACGTTTTTCAATAATAGTTCCACAGAGACTAGGCTTACTTTCTCTCTCTTTCTTCACCTATTTGCTTTCTTCTTTTCATGTTGACTCCTACAGAGAGTGCAGGACCTGAAAACTATGAAACTTTTGTGTTTCCACAGCATCTATTTTATAGTAATAGAAAAAACATCATATAAGATGCCGATCTTTATGTATTAATATTAAAAAAAAATTCTTTAGAGGATTGAAAAAGAAGAAGTCTTTCATCAGTACTTGACCAAGACGGTATCGAAATTATGTAGATAAATATATTAAGATGTGGCTCAACCAGAGTACTTAAATCAAGAAGCATTCATTTTAATTCTCTTATCAAACTGAATACTTCTGATTTAACTACTGTGGTCTTGCCATATCTTAATATCTATATAAGCATGACACCATCTTAAATAGTTAAATCAGAAGTACTCATATTAACTATTGAGCTGAATGAGAAAAAATTATTCATTTCATGCTGACACTCAACAGCATACCCATTAAGCCTCATAGTGAACTCAGTAAAATGACATGTTTTTCAAGAAGATAGATAACAGTGAGTTATTACACTCGACAGCATGCTAGGGACACTTGTCCTTTATCATATATCCTACAGCCATTCCCATGATCAAATATAGATTAACATTCGATACATTAAAATGGAGTAACTTCCCATTTGTGAACATATTAGCTTGCAAAACAGAAAGTGTCCCTCTTGACAATCTTGTTGTATACTTCCGTTGCAGCAGTAACTAAAAGTTCTTTTTTTTAATACAAGTTGAGTATTGTATTTTCTGTCAGCAGAAGGGCAGGCCAAAGTAGGACATCATTATAAATTCAACTAATGAAGTTGTCTAACCTAGCAATAAAAGCAGATGTAGCAGCAAAATTGGATTGATGAACTACACAAGGCGCAGATGCATAATATGTCATTCTCCATAAAGGGTCATATTTCACCAAGAAGTTGTAATTCCTTGGCAATTGGTTGAAGGGCCACAGCGTATTATCAGTCCATAAATCAGTAACAAATACCTGCAATGCACACCCTCTTTAAACTAATAAAACATAATTCACAAACATACACATACACTCACATTCTGTATCATAGCTAACACATATAAATCCTACACTATCTAAAAAAATCAATCGAAATGACCTGATGTTTATCTCCGAATTGTTCGTTGAATGTTGTCTTAATGGCTTCAGTAGATGCCCTGTGACCCCCACCAGTATCACTCATCAAAATTAGCACCTTTTTTGGACATTCAGTGAGGGACTTGACATGTTACAGACCTATGTAGTGATTCTTTCTGATTGAATTGTTGTTTATGTTTGCAGTTGGTGGCAACATTCGGAAAACCATGCCTACGTGCAGCAAGATGCTCATGAGTTCTTCATTTAAATGCTGGACATGATCCATGACAAAGAGGGGAAAGCAAGTTTGGCAATCAAAGGTATATTTTGATGAGAATAGTTCTTATACTTCTTGTCTCATGTAGGACATGCTCTGGGGTCTGTTGCTTTGATAACGCATATCATTCATCTCTTTATGTTTGAAATGCAATACAGTGAGTAGATATAGTACAGATCTTGTCATGTTCATGCTCGATTTCCGATTTCAAAATTTCCACCCGTACTTCTATTTGGGATCAATTTCATTGATGAGAAAATGGGTGATTCATGTATTAAGACCTTGAGAACTTGAGAGTTTTGTGGCTTCCTCTTCTACATTGTCTCATATAAGAAACATTTCTTAAACAGATAATGGAGATTGTCAGTGTATTGCTCATAGGGCTTTCTATGGGCTCTTGAGATCTGATGTCACCTGTGCATCATGTGGTTTCACTTCAACTACTCATGATCCTTGTATGGACATTTCTCTTGAGTTGAGTGCGTGCAACTCCAGCCGAAAGGATTTTGCTAGTAAGTCCAGTAAGCCAAATGAATCTCTTGTAGGTTGCTTGAACCTCTTTACAAGACCAGAAAAATTGGGATCCGATCAGAAATTGTACTGTGAAAATTATCATGAAAAGCAAGACGCTTTGAAATAAATGTCCATAAAAAAGCTTCCTTTTGTGCTCTGCTTTCATATAAAACGATTTGAACATTCTCCCACCAGAAAAATGTCCAGAAAGATCGATCACCATGTGCAATTTCCTTTATCTTTGGACATGAAGCCATATATTTATCATCTTCAATTGTAAGAAAAAGATACGGGAACAGAATCTTTTCGTGTGACGGTGATGAATCAGATGTTTCTACAAAATTTGAAATTTTTGCAGTGGTCACACATTCAGGAATGTTAGAATCTGGTCCCTATGTGATGTATTTGCATTTGAGAAACCAATGGTACATATGTGACGATGCATGGATAACTGAAGTCGCTGAAGAAGTTGTTAGGGCCTCACAGTGCTATCTGATATACTATGTACGGAAGATGCTCTACCACAAGAGTTGTGAAGATGTTAGCTGCCAGCCAATGTCACTGCGAACAGACACATTTGTTCCGATAACTGGTTGCTGCTAGAACTTCAATGTTTGTGCGCTGGACTTGGATATGTCTTCTGCATATTCTGTCCAGCCAGGTAATAGTATTGGGGCCGTGAAGTATGATGGTAAGTCTTGGAGACTCTCCACCCGCCAAGGCATTCCTGTTAGAGGGATGATACTGGAAATATATGATAATATGACTCAAAATTTGGATTTCGAGATAGAGAGTTATTAACTTGTGAGAGTTCTTATAAAGATGGAACCAACATTAGTTTTCCTTTCAAGGCCTTTAGCAGGAGCCTTATGAATGTACAGTAACTTGACACTAATAATGTCAGGGGGCATCTTTTGTTTGGTCCCTTTTTAAGGAATAAAAAAAGAAGGTTTATATGAGAATCGGCATTGAGAAATTTCAGGACTCGGCTCTGGAACCTATTTTGCCTTGTTGAACTGTTTATATGATTTCCCAACATCTTATCTGGAAATGAAATTCCTAAAGGTGCTATCTCCGATTTTCAGGTTAATTGATTAGAAACTTAGGCCCTCTTATTTATTTTCCCGCACCATCTGTTTTATCAGCAATGAGCTTCAATGAGAAAGAAGTTAAACAGAGGGGTGGCTGTCTTCATTTTAATTCATTGATCCCTTTTACCTAGCATGATCAGTTGGCTTTTGATTAGTCATCCATCATTAAAACTGAAAAATTGATTTTTTTTTTAGTTTGATTGCTCAACATGGATTAAAATCGTTCAAAATTTCTCGGATCGGTCATTTTAAATGTGAATGCCTTTTCTTCTGCTCGTTCCTTGCTATTGTTGAATATAGGTGTTCCTTTTCTCATCTGCTTTTTCTTGATTAATTTGTGAAACTTCAGCATAACTTGTGTCCTTTTAGTATAGTGATTTATTTACTCAGAACCATGTACATGCCTCAGGATCAAGATTGATGGGATAAAACGAGATCCCTGGTTCGTTCCTTTTTATTCCCTTCATTGTGAAAGGTTGGAGAGACAACTACCTTCATTAGGTACGAAACACAATAATTGATAATTACTCTGCCCAACAAAGTTTTTGTTGCGTCTTCTTTTTGTTAAATATATGAACCAAATTGTTTAAGTGCATTTTTCTAACTTTGATTTTTTAAAGGTGGGCGGGGAGGGGGCTCGAGGCGTGGGGGAGGGGGGCCTCGGGGCACGACGGTGCCTGGAGGCTGGGGGCCTCGGGGCACGACGGTGGTACAAAGTGTGGGATGCCAAGCACAAATTGTAACTTTTTGCGCATCAATGATCACTGGACTTTTAATTATTTTTTTTTAAAAAAAGAGGTGGTAGGTGTGGAGGTAGATTTGTAAATAAGCCGCACGCTTTTTAATAACTAACCATTGCAAGCTACAACGCCCTGATGAAAGACCAATGTGTACCTTTGAAAACTCACATCCAAAATTTAAATGTCGTATTAATGTTTCTGCCACTAAATTATTATATTTATAAATAAAAAATTTAATATTTATTGACAATTGAAGTCTGCTTTTACATAGATTATGTTGGATCCTTCGCTCCACTATAGGTGAAAATCTAATAAGTTGGCCATTTATGCTTATTTGATACGGACGCTTGTGCACATGTTAATCCATTTTGGGAAAAGGATAAAAAATGCCCTGTGAAAGGAACAAAAATGTCATCCGTTTATAGTTTGACTCAAAAATGTCATTACCATCAATACTTTTGTTCAGAAAATCAACTCTAACCTAATTCTCTATTTTACTCTCTAAAAATGAATCTACTTCTCTCTCCTTAATATTATATAATTATTTTCATTTCATTTTTATTTCCTTATTTCATAATATAAATAAATTTTTTTCAAATAATAATCTATATAATCTTCATGTAATATAAAATTTTATTTTTTTCAAATTCTTCATTTAATAAAAAATTATTGTATTCTAAATAACATAAATGCGATAAATATTACAGCAAACAATTCATATCAAAGTAAAATTATTGATGAACTACAATTATATCATAAATATTGCATTATCGTAAAAATTATTTTCAATTTTATATAAATATTTAACTTTCAAGATTGTTACATATCTCTCCTAAATGCTCTATTAATGCATTACGAAGTTCTTTAGATTAACGATTGCAATATGTATCCAATCATTTTGTATACTAATTTACTTCCCCTATTCCATTTTAAACTATTGCATCAAGTATTTTCATGCTCATTAAAAAGTGTAGTTTAATCACTTATCACTATACAGGCCCGACTCCACAACATTTGGGGCCTAAAGCGAAACTTAAGAGAGGGGCCCTAATATTTTTTTCCATCATATATACTTTTATTTAATATCTACTTTTCTAGCTATTTTAGATGTGAAGTCATTAGGTACTGTATTATAATTAATTTGTTTTAATAATTTCTTTTCAAATGATGATATAGCTAATTCATTCAATCTCTCTTTAGACATTATTGATCTTAAAGAAGATTTAATCAATTTTAATTTCGCAAAAAACTTCTTTCGGTTGAGGCAACAGTTACAGGAACTGTTCACATTATTCTATAAGCAATATGTGTATTTGGAAAAGAATCAAGTCTTTTTATTTGATTGAGTATTTTAATTAGATCATTATCTTCTACTTGTATTATTTCCCTTAACACTTTTAATTCAAAAAATGAATCTAAACCTTCAATATCAGACAGAATAACTATCACATGATAAAGAAAGTTCAAGGTTAAGACAATATTTTTTTTAAATTCTCATCATCTAGTGTTCTCAATATTTTACCACTAAATAAGAAATTAAAAATATTCTCATATGCTTCAATTGGTTCAAATCTATTTTGAAGTGAAAAAATAGTTTGATCTACTCTACATATATAAAACAGTCAATTCTAAAAGGTTCTTCAAGGGACTTTGTGATTTCGCTATCCACATTTTCATCAAATTATTTCTTACGAAATTCAGGTTTATTTTTATCTCATATGCAATTTTCTTAGTAGAAACCATAACACTCATAGTACATATAATTATTTTTTTAAAATAACATATATAAGTAATTGTTTTTTAAAAATGGGGGCCCCAAAATATATGGGGTCCCAAGCGATGGCTTTAGTGGTCTAGGGGTTAAGACGGTCATGTCACTGTTACATAAAAATGGATTGCTTGAATTATCAGGTAAATTTTGTACATTCTTCATAGTGAAAAATAATTATAATTTTAAATTACATATTTAAAGTGATAAAAACTTCTAAAAAATCAAATTAGAAAAATTGTTAATTCAGGATGGAAATAGTATATTTATCAATAATATATTTTTAGATATTATATTACTTAGAAAATAATCATATATATATATATATATATATATAAGAGAACCTTAGGCCCGCCTACGTGGTGCCACCACAAACCAGAATTCCTTGTTAATTTATTTATTTCCAAAACCAGCCTTTCCCTTTCATGAAAGTTGTGACTTTAAGGAAAAGTTGCAACTTTAATGAAGAGTTGCGACTTTTATGAGAAGTTGTGACTTTTATGAAAGTTGTGACTTTTATGAAAAGTTGCAACTTTACTGAAGAGTTGTGACTTTTATGAGAAGTTGTGACTTTTATGAAAAATTGTGACTTTAATGAAGAGTTACGACTATTATGAAAAGTTGTGACTTTTATGAAAGGTTGTGACCTTTCCGAAGGATTGAAACTTTTCCAAATAGTTGTAACCTTTTTGATAAGGCACAATAAACATTTGTTCACACTACCCTTTGTTGTCTATAAATAGAGGAATTTCCTCTCATTTTAAAATAACGAAAACTCTGAACCTTTTCTTCTTCTTCACAATTAAATATTTGTGTACTTTGCTCATGTTGAGTGGCTCACTGATACCATTGCTTATTTTACAGATCCTGATATGTATCTTTACAATTATAAATTCATGCTTATGTTATTAAGGAAAAATGATAAGATGTAATAATTTTCATTTTCCTTTACATTATTAATGTTTGTTCCTACATAATCTTGTATGTAAGATAATATAGTGTTTTAGTTTTAATGCCCGATAGGTTTTAAGTATTATTTTATAAATTCCATGACATTAAATTCTCGCACGAAGCGCAAGTAATTTTACTAGCTACAAATATTAGAGACTTAATTAATAGTCTTGTATAATATAAATAATATTAAAATAATTTTAAATTACATATTTAAACTTTAAAGTGCTAACTTTTTTAAAAAAAATATTAATTCGGAAAAAAGTAGTAACTTCTCAATAACATATTTTTAGATGTTATATTACATAAGAAAATAATAATGACTTAATTAATGATATCGTAAAAATAATATTAAATAACCAAAAAGTGAAATAGGGAGGTGAATAGTAGTTCTCCAAATAAATGGAATATAGAGGATAATATGAAGAGAGCATTCTCTATTTTACTCTCGAAATATAGAGAATGAAAAATAAAATAAAAATGCGTTGGAGATAGTCAAAGGAAGCATTTTGGAGGAAGAAAGTCCAATGACCTTCCCAAGCTATGGATGCACAAAAGACCATTTATGGAATACACGTATGATCATTTCGCTTCAATCGGGTTATTCTATTTCACCTCAAGAGGACAGAGCAGAACAAATCCCCCTTTGAGTCAAACACCTATGTCGAGTCTACTCTGTTAGAACAAATCAAAAAAAAAAGAGGAAAGAAAAGAGAAGGAAGAGGCAGAACAAAGGCCTACTGATGCCAGGGGAGGGAGCATTTCTTAGAAATCTTTGACTCAAGCAGCTAGGTCGACTCTATTAGAATTTAGAACAAATCAAGAAAATAAATTCTAACATAACAAACTTAACGGATATAAACAAAAACAACCAAGCAGATGCCATCAGCAGTAGCTGTCAAGCATCGTTAAGTTCACAAAAGAAAAGAAAAAACTCTGTAGATAGAACAAAAACACACAACAAACAATAAGAATGGCAACCATATTGAAATCAATGCACATAACAGGCTTTGCATTGTGAACATGTTATTCTTGCCAAAGCCCAAATAGTTACAACTTAATGGCACTTGAACAAGATGAAAGCTTGCGGGTCCTCAACTTATATAACATATCCATTAAAGAAAGAGTTTAGATCCAAGATTGTGAATTAGGGCGTTGAATTACTCCACATGGCAAGATAGAAAGTATGTCACCCGGATTTAGAAGATAGAAAAAACAAAAACAAAGTATAACGAAAATTCTAAGAGGTTGAAATGCACTCTCTTTCATCCATGTCATTCATCAAACTCATGCATGTGATCTAACAGATAGTTTGCAGCCATCTCCTCATTTTTGTTGCATGCAAAAAATACTTGCAATACCAAAGCTCGATCGAAACCCATAGCTTCAAGCTGTAAAGATCAACACCAACAAAGCAGAAATGGACAGCAATATCACATCAGAATAATATTTCATATCTGCTAAAGCTCAGTGAAATATATATCACAACTGAAAACGTAAAATTTGGAAAGACAGAGTGACATCCATAATAGTTTGCTTCTTTTTAGTTTTCTAGATACCAAAGGGATAGGTAGGTAGTGGAAGATCAAAAGACATGTGCAACTTTTACTAATGTATAAATTTTGTGGATATAATAAATCAGCTGATTTTGCTGAAAACAAATGATAACACAAACCCAATAGTCCTTCCAGGTAAAATCACATGCAATGCAGAATGAAACTAACAAGTAATGCTCCATCCAAACAAATAAAAAGTAATGCTCTATCAAGTTAGAGAAGCCATTCTTGCTTTACCAGTTTGAGAGGATTTTCTGGAGATTACCTCGATCAATCTTTTTTATGAACTTGTGTAAAAAGAACACAAGCAAGAATTTTTCATAAAAACGTGGTAATGAGAAAGTAGCAACATCCCCTCAGGTGTCGGGCAGGGGTGGAAAATTGTGTTGAATGGTTTTAGGCACCCAAAGGTGAGGCCTGGTAGTTTGTGATGTGGGATGAAAATCATGGGAGACGAGGGTTCAAATCCCGGCAGAGACAAAAAATGATTTCTTCACATTTGCCCAAGTCTTGGTGAGCAGAATAACCCAATAGTTACGGTGGTAGAAGGTAGCATAGGCACCCAGTCGAATAATTGAGGTGCACACAAATTTGGGACCTCCACCATACTTTAATAAACAAAACAACACATGCTGACAAGTGTAACCTAATGTTTTCCACAGATTTACCATTTGGCTCTTGATATGAGGAAAAGGAGACTGTGAAAAGAGTAATTCCGTATCAGTACGGTACAAGACTAATGGAGTGCCAACTTAATAACTCATTCACATGGCCATGGGGATTTAAGGCAGGAACTTGTAAATGAAAAGGAGACAAGAATAATATGGCAAACCACACCTTGCATTTGGCAGACAATATGGAAAGATAGGAATATTAGGTGTACTGAAAAAAGGGGAAAAAAAAGAAGCAGAATCAAGTTTAACAGTTTGTGATAGCTGTGTTTATAGAGAAAGGCAGAATGTAGAGAAAGTGGTGAAATCTCATGGATTCATTAGTGCTCTTTGCATTAAGAATCCGTAAATGCATTGTTGTGGAATATTACATTAGGTGGTTACTGAACACAGCATTTAGAAATATAACGGTAGCATAATACTGGTGATCACTCTTGTCAGTACAGTGTAAGCACCTTTGAAGCCTAAACACAAAGATATAGCTGTTAAATATGACATTCCTAAATATGAAGGATCTGTTTTTTTTTAAAATCAAATATGGAGCTCTGGTATTTTTACACATTGGCACATGAAAAATCATGGACATAAAAGGTGCAGGCAGACTATCTAATGTTCCATGCAAGAAAATTGAGTTTAAGCTTTAAAAAACTGGTTCGGTGCTGCACCCTCAGCACTTCAACTATCAAGTAATAATTTGCAAATCCTACCAGTGTCGTGTAAAACGAAACAGGAACAAGGCGTAGGCTTGTCCTTCCTCGTAATGATTTAATGATCATTGGAAACTCAATTCATAGATGTTATGGCATTGTGTTAGATAAAAGAAAGGTATAATTCCAACAACATGAAAAGGCACCAGCAATCACTCTGAGGTTCCCCCCAATAGCATTCCAGTCTTACAGGAAATTGTCATGAAATGAACTAGATCTAACTGAAGCTGTAACCATGTGGCACAAGCTAAAAGATAAATGAAGAACTTACTCGCTCAATAGCCTCACGCTCTTCAGGTGTGACAGTCACAGCTTGTGGTATAGCCCCTGCCGGCTGCCCAGGCACGTTCCTGATAGAACCATATTATGACAAAGTCAGCCTCACATACAGATACGGAGATGTCAAAAAAAGGATTTTGGATGGCTAGAAGCGTAAGTTGCTGTGCCTCATATGCATCCAGCTCCCTAATTCAAAACAAGTAGTTCTCACCCTTCCCCCTCAACGGGTTCATTGATGAGGCGCAAGAAGTCAGCTTGATGCTCTTGAATCAGCCGCATCAATTGAGGATTTTGCTTACCCAACTCCTGGAGCATTGGCTGCAGAGTGAAAAAAACGTCACTGTTCCAGGTTCCAGAAACCATTTGTAAAAGCTTTGAGCAAACAAAATTAAAAGCCATGTGTGTCAGTCTGTGTGTGAGATACCTGCAATATTTGTGGGTTTGCTTGCACCATTGCTCGGAGGGCTTGAAACTGTTGAGGGGAAAAAAGGTTAAAAAATTATACTGACAAATTAATTACCAATTTTACAAAGGTAGGATGTGCACCTGTGGACTATTGCTTAAGAAATCCAAATTTCCAGCTCCAACATTTGAACCCACATTTGGAAGGCCCTGATGGTAAATTTGAGATAATTTTTAGCAGTTTGAATAAAATGTGAGAGCACAAACTTAAATTTTCTGCTGGATTTCACCACCTGAGGAAAGAGATCCAAAGGATTAGCATTTGGCCCACCGGACGGAACTGCTGGCTGTGAAGCCTGAACTGGAGGATTTACAGCCTGTCCGCTGGCAGGAGCAGCAGGTGGGATTTCTGCTTGCTCAGGAATACCCTGAATGATAATAGGTGTACTTTAAAGTCAATTAAAAGATGTGATATTAGAAGACAAAAGAAAATACCAGAATCTATCACAACACAAGCACTAACTGCCAACAGAATGTGAGCATTTTCCTACTTTCTGAACTACTTATATTTTCTGGGCAAAGTAACTTCAAGAGAATATGAAGCTTCAGGAATGCTATGTGTTCGATGCACAAAGTAAAGAACTTAATCAATTGTGAACTCACAGAGTACAGGTATTCAATAGCTCTCTCTGGATTGTTATATGCAGCCCGCAGAGCACGCACAACCGTATCCCGTTCCCAACTTCCACCACCCATATCAAGAATCTGTTGAACCGTAGTTTCTAAGGTACTTCCAGCAACAAGGTTTGATGCCGCTTGGCCATACACGTCTGTCAAGGGACTGTTTGACAAAGAAAGTAATATAAAGCATGACCAAACTAATCACATAGCATGACCAAAAAGTAATTTTCTAGTCCAAGATGTTATGATGTACTCACTTAGCAGCAGCTGGAGCTGGTGCTGGAGCAGGAGCAGGAGCAGGAGCAGGAGCAGATTGTGCACTAAAAAACCAAATAAGCTTAAGCTAACTAAACCACAAACAAAAATATTGATTCTAAGCATCTTCCAACCAACAGCAAGAAGTTATGGGGAACAAACTCACGGTGCCACACTTGCAGCAGCTGCTTGAGGTGCTACTGTCTGTGTAGGTTGGCCTGTGGATGTTGCAGGTTGGGCCTAGTCAAACAGATACCATCAGCTAACCATTACAAATTCATAAAACCATCTTTAGATGGTTCAAAGCACAAGATGTTAGACTTCAAGTACCCCAGAACAGCACAAGTAATATAATCATTACACAAGCCTCAGCAAAATCACTCTCTCAGTGCATAGCTCAACTATAAAACTCATAAACCAAACATGTGTCTCCAAATAAACAAGTACAAGTGTAGGTTACAAAAACAATCAACATTCATCACATGTTTTTAGCAACAGGAGAACATCGGGACAGATGTCATCAGCTCCCAAATAACCATTATAGATTCATACAATCATCTTCAAATGGTTCACAGCATAAGATATTAGGCTTCAAGTGCCCCAGAATAGCACAGGTAACATAATCATTTCACAAGACTCATAAAAATCACTCTCTTTCATCGCATGGTTCAGCTACAAAACCCATAAACCAAACATCCGTCTCCACATATACAATTACAGGTGTAGACTACAAAAACAATCATCATTCATCACATGCTTTGCAACAGGACAACAAAAAATATTAAAGGAAGGTAGTGATCACAACAACAGTTATACACATCTAATTTAAAGGAAGTTGAATTCAATCTCAATCGTCTCACTAGAAACAAAAAGTGCATTAAAGAAGTCAGCAAGTAGAGCTCTCACCGAATTTGAAGGCGCTGGCTGTGCAGCTGAGGTTCCACTTGTTGAAACCTTATTCTACAATGATCATGGGAGGACAAGAATTGGAGATGAACCATTATCAGCCAATAGAAACAGAAAATATATATTCACACAGTTCATGGAAGCATGAAGTACCCTTAAAATCATCTGGGAAGAACAGCTATTTCTTTCCAAACTATAGACAAACCCTTTGTAGAGCACATGCTTAAATAGTTAAATTACTTAGAAGAATAGGTACCTTGGAAAGCATTATAACAACAAAACTATTTTCAGCAACTTTGTTTTCCTCCAATGTTGTAGGGTCCTTGAGAACTTTACCCTGGTGGATAAGCATCTGTTGTGCAGCGGGGTAGACATCTTGACCTTGAACTGTTTCTATGCTTTTCTTCACATCAGCAACCTAAATATTTATTATGTGGAGCAAATCAGTTTGTGCGACAGAGGAAAAAGAGAGAGAGAAAGCACTGACAAAGAAATTACAAACATGATTAAGATTGGGACTTTGTTTAAAAGTAAATGACGAGATCAACGCTTGCGATGATGTTCCGATTTTGTTTTTATTGCTATATTTACTCTATTTTTAAACAAGAAAGGGTGTAAACATGTGAATGTACACAAAGAGGACTTCAACTATGGAGAAAAAGGCAAATTAGGAAGGTGAAGTAGCTGTAAATTCTGCACAAGCTCTTCAACCCTGTCTGCACAATATTCTTAGCACCAAAACAAAGGAACGAAAACCACTAGGAGACCAAAAGAAAAAAAAAACAAAGCAGTATCAACGAAAAGCCAACAGAAAAGAAAAACACATAGCAGTGTGTCTTCTAATTCGATGTATGCAGGACCATCTCATACAATGTAATTTTAATTCTCTTGTCTTCTACCTCTAGAAAAATTGGCTTGAGTAGTTGTAGCTTCAAGAACATCCGGGTCAAGAAAGAATTGCACTCATGAGGGTCTTATAAGGGCAGTGGGTCCTATGAAGTGCTTAAGAAAGAGACAGTAGCCCTAATTCAACCCTTAAAACTAGCTTTCGACGGTACAAGAATTGGACCATACTACATCCTCAGAAATAGAGAAACTCCATTAACAAATCCAATGGCTCTGCTAACATTTAAAAAAAAAAAACTAAAATCACCCCCAAGTCCAAACTCAATTGAAAAGAAGTCACTCCAAACTCATCCCAAGAAAAACCAAGAAATTGTTTCCTTAAAAAGTTAAGGACTTGCAATAAAGCTTCCACCAGTTTAACTTACGTAGAAACTAATTTATTAGCTTATTTTGATAATCGCGGTGTCCGGACCAGCCTTCGGACACCTCAGATAAGTCCACCGGATAAATGTCACCTCACACTAAGGCTTAGGACAACTCATCATAGTACTAGATATATAGCAGGACACTACAGAATCTACTCAGTAATAAATAATCATTCAGCTGAATCCAAATTCAATTCGACTCGAAGAATTCACATAAAATCACTCAGCAGCACTAAATACCATCAATTCACGAATCAAAACAAATCAATAATACTTGAAACAACCCCTCCCAAACCATGTACCATTAGAACCCTAAAATTCACAAACAAAGTCACCACGGACTTTGACTAGAACTATATATAAAGTTTTTTTTGTTGTTACAACTCTACATTCCCTACTCCAGAGGAGCAGTCAGTGACTTTTTTTTAGTAGTCGATGACTTAAAACCCTGAATCTACATCAGCCGCTAGGAAACCCTAATCAGAGCTCAATCGCCGCTTACAACAACTCAATTTGATAATTGAACACAATTCACAAACATAAACGCATGAAAGCATGTATATCATACAATACAAAAAGATATTTAGAGATCGATAGTTACTGTGTCTTCGGGTTTCACTTCGATCTCGAAGTGAGTGCCTTTCAAAGTCTTCACAAAAATCTTCATCTTCAAACCCTTGTTTACACGTCCTTCCACTTACGACGCCGGCGCCCTGCAACTTCCGGTCACTGCCGGCGATGAATTTGTAAAGTTAACGAATGTGTTTATAGAAAATTTAGCAGATAGAAGAAAGGCTTAAGCAGAAAGTTTACACTGAAAAGGATTTTTAATGTCTTTATCACGCCTTATATACCTGGAAAAAAAAAAGGGGTAGTGATTTGGTTACCGCTATGTTTCGTGACAGCTCAGAATAAACCAATAATGTGAAGCCACGTCAGGTACAGCGGTGTTGGTAAATTATCTCTTAATATCATTTTTATTTCTATTAGGACTATAATATTACCCTACTATCTTTATTTTATTCAAATATACTTGATATAATAAAAATCTATTTCTCTTCTATTTGGATACTATGTCTTTTTTTAATAATACATTTATTAACCTTTAACCCAATCAAAATTTTATATTGGGTAAAAAAAATAATACAATGAGGTCTGCTTATTTTTCTCTCAAAAATTTAGGGATAAGAGTCTGAAAAATACCTTAACTTTGGTCAAATTTGTTGTTGCGATACTAAACTTTCATGAGGACCTATTATCTCCCTAGACTATTTAATAGTGTATTTTAAAGGTATATATGTGTCAACGTGGACACATTCCTATTTATAATTTTGCATTATTTTTTATGTCCACGTGGGCAAATATATATGTTTAAATACGGTATTAAATAGTCTAAGGAGGTAACAGGTCCTCATGAAAGTTTAGTATCGCAACAGCAAATTCAATCAAAGTTGAGGTATTTTTTAGACCCTTATCCCAAAAATTTAATAATTCATTTATTAACTCATTCAAATATTTTATATTTCTTGCAGAGACTAACATTTATTGATGTAGATGAATAATTAAATATAGAAAAAAAATCAATTTTATAGGAAATTTTTATAGTACATTAATATTCATGAGTATTTACTTGGGGAAAAAAAGAGTATTTGCTTATATGTCAACTTCTCTTCATACAAAAATTTAGTTTTGCTCTATTGAGGGAATAATTAGATTAGTTCCTTGAGATGGTGCCTTCTTCGTAAGGACTCATATTTGTTTTCATCGTCTTAATCTTTGATATGCCTCGTTTTTTTTTTCGTGTTGATACGGATAAAACATACAATAGTCCGTATAATGGGTTTATTTGTCACAAAATGCGAATGTTTCTTTTTCAAAACATTAACATAGGTCTTCGGCAGACATCGAAAAAGGGGTGAAAAGAATTTATTTATCATGGCTCTATCTACTCATTAAAAAAAAAAGAGTTTTGTATTTGGGATGAACATATAGTCCTGGAGAAGAGTGAGAGGGGGCCTACGAGCCTTCTCTCGTTATTTTCGGACCACCCATCTCATATTTCTCCTTCACCAATCTGGTGAGATCAAATTTCTACAATAAAGTGAAGTGATAGGACTTCTTCCAAGTCCTTCTTAGAAAGAACTCACTGAGCTACTTACGGAATCTTAAGTCTCTTTCGACACCAAGTGTAGGGTGGGAATAAGAATTTAATATATAGTTACAATTTCAGTATAAAAAAAAATGCATATTAATCTTGGAGTTGTGGATGATTGAGACAACTAGTTCTAACATATTTTTCAAAAAAATTCTTTAACAAGTTGTATTCATTGATTATGCTGATAAATGAGAGAAGTATAATACACCATCCATCAATCCAAACGTACTATATTTGTCTACCCCCATCCTACCGAGTAAGAAGGTCTTCATTCAATAGAATACTATCCTAAAAAAGAATTGATCAGTACTCGAAAATACGATGACTTTATCCTTTTGAAAAAGTCCTCATTTTCTGGAGGTCAAGTATTTCCTGAATCAACCATCAATCCTTTGAAGATGCTATCCATCGATTGCGACTCTTTCAATCATAGATTTGTCCTTAATAAAAATCCAAACAATAAGGCATCAATTTTTTATTTTTATTTTTGTTTTGAGATTGACTTAGAGGGTGTTGCTCAGCTTTAAGTAGTTTTCAGTCCTCAAGAGTGTTTCGATATTTTTAAAATGACTTAAAAAAAAGTTAAAAGTAGGTATCCCTTGCTATTCTTTTTTAACTTAAAAATTACCGAAATTTGACTTTTTAAAAAATGACTTTTTTAAGCTAAGCCAAATGGGCCCTAGGTCTTTCGTCTACCCTAATGAAACCTAAAATCTCACTCCCTTACTTCCTCCTTTTGATAGACTAGTTTGCACATCTTTTTTTTTTACGCTCATCCCTTACTTGGGGAGTGCTCTCTTTCTTCTATGTCAGCGAATAAGTTGATAAGATTTTACTAGTTAATAAATGAATCATATTAAAGCTAGAGTAGCATAGGAAAATAAACAGATCTCTTTGTATTATTTTTTATCGGATAGAAATTTTGATTGGGTTAAAGGGTTAATAAATGTATTATTTAAAAAAAAAAAGGTTTAATGGGACAGGACGTCTAATTATGATAGAAAAATATTTTTATTATGTCAAATATATATTTTGATTAAAGTAGGGATAACTGGATGATATTGTAATCCTAAAAAAAACGATATTAGGGGGCAATTTCTCAAACATGGGTGACCATTCAAAAAATTTACTCTCGCCATATACAAATACATTTATTTGATACAAGTGTGCACTGATGTTTTATTCGAATTAAATTGAAAAAATCAAATCAAATAGAATCTTTTTATTACAAGTTCAAGTGTTCAACTATATGTTTGGATGACTATTACGTATCATATTGTATCATATTGTTTTGTATTATATTATACTAGGAAAAATGCATAAATTTTTTCCTAAACTTGTTCTGAAATGTCAGTTACACGCTTAAGCTATTATGACGACCTATTACATACATTTACTATTTCAAAGTGAATTTAATATCACCATGAGGCATGTAACACCACTCTCACAGTATATTGTGTATTACATTCGTCACCAGATCAACACTGTATCAGAGCCACATCAGATTTGTGATTTCTTATATTCTTTTTGTTTTGTTTTCTTTATTAATAAACTTTTCTATTGTTAACTCTATTTTACACTAATTAATTCCTAATCAATTATTAAAATTTTCTAATAATTATATCTTCTTCATCACTAAATCTCACCCACTTTATCTCTAATCTCATCAGAAAAATCTTTATTTTGAATTTATATCACAATTCACTTTGTCTTATCCGACGAAGAACAACCAACCCAACACCATCACAAACCCACATTCACAATACAATTCCCTCTTATTTTCCGACAAACCATTAGCCACCAAACATCCACCTTAACCACCACAAAACAGCCACTCAAAACCCCAAATCATTCATTCACAAACATCGAATTAGATCCCTTTACCTTATCCCTTTGTGATTTTATTAGTTGGATTTGTTTTGCAGGTGTTTCGGCGAGCTCAATGCTTCAGCCATGGCTCTGATGACTTTTCAATGAGCTCAACACTTTTAAATCTGAACAACCAACAAACAACATCAGTACTATACTCACACCGTTGTGATACTTTGAGGTTGTGATAGAAAATAAAAAAAATTGTGAAGAAAAATAAAGAGTGAAGAAGAAGAAAAGGGTTATGGGTGGGAGAGGAGGATTTTGATTTTTATTCTTTTTCTTAACTTTAATTTTTTTGATACGCGAGTTTTTTTTGTTTTTTTTTATTTGTTTGCCACGTCAGTTTAGGTGGTAAATAAATTTATTTTTAAGTAGTAAAAGTATGTAATAGGTCGTCATGATAGTTTAAGGCCTCATTTGTTTGCACTTAATGAAAGTGAATCTTAATCATTCCAATGCAACCCATTAAGTGTGTTTGTTTTTTAGATCTGAATCTTACTCATTCAGATTCAGCCCATTAAGTTCATTTGTTTTCTTATTTAAAAAGTCTATTAATGGACCTGAAAACATCTTAATGAATCAGATCTATAAGAGAGTATGAACAACATTAAGACTTAGAGCCCGTTTGGATTGGCTTAAAAGTCGGTCATATCTACTTTTAAGTCCGTTTTTTACTTTTGGAAGTGTTTGGCAAATATAAAAAATGACTTAAAATAAGTCAAAAATGACTTAAAATAAGTTACGAAGTGTTTGCCAAGGTAAAAAATGGCTTAAAATAAGTCAGAAACCAAAAGTAGGTCTCCCCCTACTTTTTATTTTTCGACTTAAAAGTCATTTCAGTTTGACTTTTTATTTTTGACTTAAAAGCTACTTTTTTTAAGCCAATCCAAATGGACTCTTATTTAATAAGCCACAAAAATCACGTCTTGTCTCTCTCTCTCTCGCACAACTTTTCTTCTCTTTAGCTACCGACTTTCTTCTTCTCTTTTCTCAATCAAACACCATTTTTTTCCTATTGAACGGGTAAGTTTTCATAATCTTTACAAGTATTTTTTTTTTAGTAAATTTTTTATATTAACACTTTTTTTTGGGTCTATTGATGTTTGTCAAGAATTCTTGTTGCACAAATATTTTTGAGTGTATTATGTTTATGAAGAACTCAAGATTTTTGAGTGAAAAAATACTTCTCATGATTAAAAACAACATATATTCGTCATAATTAAAAACAACAACATATATACTTTGAGGTCTCTTATTAAAATTTGTTTTAGGCCACTAATTTTTTTGAGTTTCTATGATTATCAAACCACTTGTTAGATTACACTAAATATATGTCTTAATGTTAAATTTTGTTTTAGGCCACTAATTTTATTGAGACACTATGATCATCAAACCCACTTGTGAAATTAGACTAGATATATTATTGTAGTTGAAATATGTATATAATTGAGCCTCTTATTAAAATTTTGTTGTTGGATAAAAAAATTTCTTAAAAGATGTGTATACTACGAATTCTTTAAAAAAATCATGTTACAATAATTTTTATATTGATATATAATTTTATATGCACATTCAGAAAAACAAACAGTCTTAATTACTCAATGTTCAAATTAGAGACCACATCTTAATATTCAGATGTAGGCATCAAGATCTTAATGTACATCTTAATATTCAGATGTTCATTCAGATTCAGACGTCTTACTCTTAATGGAAACAAATAAGGCCTAAGCGTGTAACTAACTTTTCACAAAAGTTCAAGGAGAAATCTATGCCTTTTCCCTATTATTTTATTATTTTAATAAATACATTATTTAAATAATTATATTGTTCTCTATCATTACGTAATATCACACATCAATAATTTGAATGATAAATTTACAAGAAAAATAGGGTACGCGATAGAGACGTATTGAGTTGCTACGAAAAGGAAGGATAAAAGATAAAATAAGATTATCTTATATCTACTATACGATATTAAAAATATGAAGGTCCTTAGAAACATTGATTAAACTTTTTGTCCATCACTAAAAACTTTACAATTGACCAAATTGCCATTTATAAAAAAATAATCATAATTATACACAAATAGTAATAATATATATATTTTGGAAAATAAAAACCTATTGCAAGTTTTTTTGAAAATGAAAATCTGTCGTAGTTTTTGGCTGTCATATTTTTGACAAAGTAAAATTTGTCTTATTTTTAAAAGAGAAGTATTGAAAATAATCTATAAATTTGGCGTAAATTATTAGTTTCATTTCTGAATTATTGATAGTTTTAAAAATATAGTTTACTTGACTAACTGAACTTAAATACACTTCCGAATCTTGCAACATGAATGAAATACACCCCCAACATTTTCGTCTTGTTTAAGGGTATTTTTAACACTTCTCTCGGCTTTTTATTAACAGTTTCATGGCCCTACGAGAATTTGAGACAACTTGCTATGTCATTGGGTGTATCTAAATTTAATTAGTCAAATAGACTAGTGTTTGTAAGCTGTCAAACTAATAATTTATATCAAGTTTAGAGGTATTTTCAATAGTTTAAAAAAAATTAAAAAAAATAAGGATAGTAAGACTCAGTAAGAGTCCTAACAAAAAACAAACAAAAGCTGCCTTTAAATAAAATTGACTTAGAAAATAAAAATACGTGTATCATGATAAACCAAAAATATACCATTAAAAAAAAATGAAATCTGCTAAGATGAAAATTTTAGGTGCTTATATTGTTTGTAAATTATAGATACTTTATTATATGAGACAATGATATGTTATTTGTTGTACTGACCTTATATACTTTGTGCTTGATATTTTTTACTTGTAGTGTATGGTCTTAATAAATTAAAATAATAAGACTTAAATTGAATGTCTAACTATTTTTTTTCTGTTATAAATCGCAATGGTCAAAATAACTTATACGAAATTTATAAATAAGTCAAATATTAAAATTTTCACGCCCAAAGCATAAATAAAGTAGTACATGTTAATGGAAGATAATTAAAAAGTTGGTGTAGAAATTTCTAAAATAAAGCACATATAAATGTAATTGCTTGTATTTTAAATTCAAATCATTGTTGAAAAGAGAATTTGCTATCTCAGATCTAAACCCAATAAACAGGATAAAAAAAGAGCTAATTTCACGATTAATTCATAAGCTTTCACTTTTAAAATTCCTTTATACCATGCACATTAATTAAAAAATTATCTTTTTATGAAGAAAATGTCCTTTAATTTGTATTTTAAAATATCTTTTGATTCCTCTTGAACCAAACATAATACACCATATAACAATCATATATAATTCATAGTCACTACCTCACTATATATACTTTATCCCACGTGAGATTATGATTGAAGTGTTTATAATTATATTGTTTGATGCTAGAGTTATAGTTTACTTATGAAAGATTTTTCTTTAACACTCCCTACAAAATTAATTTTGGCATCAAAATAATTACACTAAATATATATCTTGGGCATCTAATCAAGATCAGAGATATTCTATCATTTTTTCTTCACGAATTTTTGCAGGTGAAATTTTTTATGAAACAAAAATATAGGTGCTTTGATAACGATAAATAATTATGATATCTTGGACATATTTTTTAATTTAATGCACCATATATAAATATATATATATAATATTTTGATTATTTGTTTATGATTGACATATTTGTATGAGTAAAAATCTAAATAAATTTTCTTAAACTCTTTCTTGAAATAATGCACTTGAATATATATATATATATATTAGGACTCTGTTTTTTGTTCTTGGACTCTTTCTTGAATAATGTACTTGAATCTAAATATAATTTCTTAGTTCTTTCTAGCTTGAAATACTTGTTTAAAACTTGTAATATAATAAGACTTTCAAATAATTTAACTAAAAAAGCCCAATTTGGTAGAATTAATAAGCATATGAACCAGTAATCAAGAATTATCAACAAATATAAAATACAATAAGCTTCAATAGTAGAGTTCAACAATAAAAAGTTTGAATTAAGGAAAACTTAAATTCATGAATTTTGAGGTAAAGTATCTAGCTCTAAATGAAATTGTAGAGGTAGGACGGGAGAAAAAACTAAGTTCCCAATTGGTACCCCGGAAAATATTACAATGAGAAAACTATTGTGAGCAACTTCGTTTTCCTCCAATGTTTTTGTGTCCTCCAGAATTTTACCCTTGTAGCTGTGGATACGCATCTGTTGTGCATCGGAGTAGAAAACTTGACCTAGAGCTGTATTTATGATTTTCTTCACATCAGCAACCTAAATATTTATTATATGGAACAAATCAGTTTGTGCAACACACGTAAAAGAGAGAGGGCATTCACAAAATTGCACTCGGTCCCAGGGTCCGGCCTGATAAAGTACGTAATCATAATTCAATTCTAAAAGCTAGCATATATTCAATGTTTCTGCTAATTAAATATTAAACAAAACAATTACAATCATCAATTTGATAATTGAGCATAAACACAGCATGTATAACATACAAAAATAAACAGAAAAGAGATTGATAGTTACTGTGTGTTCGGGGTTCACTTCGATCTCGAATTGCGTGCCTACCAAAGTCCTCACAAAAATCTTCATCTTCAAAAGCTTGTTTACACGTCCTTCCAATGAATATGTAAAAACGATATAGAAAGGTTAACGAATTTATGTGTTATCACGATTTATATAAGGTAATAATTTGGTTACCACTAGGTTTTGTAACACTTCCTACTTAATATAGGATTATAATATCGCCTTAACTATCCTTATTTTTTTTCAAAATATACTTGATATAATAAAACTCTTATTTCTCTATTTGGATACTATGTCACATTAAAATTTTAGTTTATAAATATGCTTCTATAAAAAGATGTACTTTAGGGGGTGACTAAATTGTTTCGGGAAATAAGACATCGACGGTCAAAAAAGGAAAAAGAAAATCTAACCGACTTAGGAAGAATAATTGGGATAAACGAATTCTACACTTATAAGGATTTTTGCACTTAAAATATGAAGAAAAAAATTAATTAAATTAATCCGATGAAAAATTTCAACTATAAACTCAATTATCACGTTTGTGTGAAAATTTTCACACTAATCCTACAAGAAATCTGCACTTAATTATGGAAGGAAAACTGAATTACATTAAACCCGGATAAACTCCTAACCCGTCTTGTCTGCATCAATTTTTTGCTTTTATGTTTAAAAAAAAGAGAAACTTACCGAAATTTCACTAGTTTAAGAGCTAATTACTTAAATACATGCTAGTTTGTAATATTACGAATCTTACAAATTTTGGTGTGTCCAGATACATGCAAGGGCGGAGCCACCTTATACTAAGGGGGTTCGAACCCCCTTCGGCAGAAAATTATATTATTTATACATAGTTAAAATAATATTTTATGTATATATAGTAGATGTTGAACCTCATTCGGCTACTTCGTGTGTCTATTTCTACATATTTTGAACCTCCTTATTGAAAATCATGGCTCCACCACGGAATACATGTATGTTAGGATACATAGGATCAAAAAAATTATGTGTAATTTGTTCTAAATGTATTGTATTCAATTGGATTCACATGTATCTAGGACATAACAAATCTCGCTTGCTTCTCTCGCCTCCCTTCTATTTCCCTCGTCACTCTTATGTATTTAGTATATCAGATACGTGTGAATCACGATTCACACTAAATCAAGCAATAGAGCACCCTCCCCTAGTTTGGTAGATAACTGGCATATAATTGCTTGCATTTATTAAGCATTGTACACTTGGTTCATTTTATAACATAGCACTGTTGTGTTGCAATAATATAGTGGTTGGTTGGCTCGTCATAATTAATATATACATAACCATAGGCATAATTTAGTATATTTTCCTTCTCACTTTGTTAGGTTTGTTCACTCGTTAATTAGTTAGGCTTTTATTTCTTGTATAGGTGTATGAAGCTAGCAAGTAGTCAAGTACAATACTCCTCACGTTTGATATTATTTGACTCTCATTCTGAAAATAATTTTTCATTTTTTATTTAATTTGTAAAATAAAAAAATTATTATTATGTACGGAGTATAAAATTTTCTTCTGAGTATACAAATTAAAATTTATATACATCATTAATAAAATTAATTTAACAAAATACATCTCTACCTTAAATTTCTTCAAGAGTATACATATATATTAATCGGAGTCAAGTAATATGTAACGAAGCAAAAAAGTACCATGTTTTGTTGTTCATACACATGAATGAAAGCAACTGAAACACTTCAATGAATGCATCCAAAGCAGTGTCATCGGATATATTTGGTCAGTTGATAAATTTGATATTTTTAACCTGTCGAGTTTTAATGTATAGACAATATATACCACTCACTAACCCTTAAGGCCTTAACAGTGTTTGGTTCTTATTGTTGTATTTTTTTACCTATGAACATTGTTTGATTTCATAAGTTCATAGAGAATTAGCCTTATAGAAATCTCGTAAAAGCACTTATACTTTACACTTACATAGATGATTCTTAAACATGTCATCTCGTAAATATAATATTCGATTTACCACATGTCAAACTTAGAAATATTAAAAATCTTAATGTCTAACAAAGTTGATTCATTAAAATGTACTATAAAGTTATTTTGATAAAATTGAATTGTCATCAATATCATTGTTTGATCTTCTTGAACTTAGATTTGGGATCTCCAAGTTATCGTTACAATGACTTGTGATCATAATTTCATTATTGTCATAATTTGTACAATCAAATGCACAAATTCATGAAGTCATTAGAGAGAATAGAAAGCTTGAAGAAGAAGATATTTTGTGGAATGATTCTGTATCTACATTCAGCTCAACTGAGCACTATTTATACATGAACGAAAGTAGCATTTTCTCTAACCGACTAACTACTTTGTAACAACTAATATGACAGCTGGAATAACTAAATTAACACTAACTAATTTAATACTCCCCCTCAAGCTGGAGGGTCAAGAATGTTATACACTCCAAGCTTGCCAAGCGTGTGTGTTGAATGCTAGTGAGACTTTTAGTTAGTAAGTCAGCTTGTTGTTCCTTAGTGTTCACATAGACAGCCTTGACTATGCCTTCTTTGATCTTGTCCCTAATAAAGTGACAATCAATCTCAATGTGCTTCGTCCTCTCATGAAAGATGAGATTTTCAGCAATTTGGATTGCTGATTTGCTGTCACTGAATATAGTGATTGGTGTATTAATCTGCACACTCAATTCTTGAAACAACCTTTCAACCAAGTCAGTTATGCCACAGCTGCAGTTAGACTTCTATACTCAGCTTCTGCTGAGCTTTTGGACACTGTTTGTTGTTTCTTATATTTCCAGGAGATCATTGAGTTTCCGAACTTGACAGCAAAACCAATAACAGACCTTCTAGTGTTTGGACACGAAGCCCAATCAGAATCACACCAACAAGTGAGTTGCTGAGTGACTCCAGATTATAATAGTATGCCCTGTCCTGGTGAATTCTTTAGATACCTTACTGTCCTCAATGCAGCCTCTCAATGAGATCTCTTTGGCATCTGCATAAATTGACTTAAGGTCTAAACTGAGAAACTAATATCAGGTCTTGTTATAGTCACATAAAGTAACTTCCCAATCAGCCTCTGATATGCATTGGCATCAGACAATAGTTCATCTCATGTGCTATTAGTTGCCTCATCATACTCCCTTGTTGTGAGTTTTTGATTGACTTCCAAAGGAGTAATTGCTGGTTTTGATCCACTCAGTCCCATTTCAGAAATGAGTTCCAACACATACTTCCTTTGATTCAATAGTACACCTCTTGTAGACCTCATGATTTCAATGCCAAGGAAATATTTCAGCTCTCCTAAGCCCTTCATCTTGAACTTGTGATTTAGGATATGTTTGGCCTTCTCAATCAGAGTGATGTTACTACCAGTGATCAGTAAGTCATCAATATATACAAGCACAATGGCAATATCAGTCTGTTCCTTCATAGTTAATAAGGAATAATCATGATTGCTTTGTGAAAAACCTGCATTCACCAATGCTTCAGTTAGTTTAATATTCCACTGTCTTGAGGCTTGTTTCAATCCATACAATGACTTCAGCAGTATACACACTCTTGTCTCTCCCTGCCTTCTAAATCCTTCTGGCATCTCCATATATACCTCTTCTTCAAGATCACCTTGAAGGAAGGCATTATGAACATCCATCTGAAACATACTCCAACCTCTAGAAGCAAGTAAGGCTATAACAGATCTCACTGTTACCATTTTTGCTACAGGAGAGAAAGTGTCATGGTAATCTAAGCCTTCTCTTTGACTGTAACCTTTTGCCACCAACCTTGCCTTAAATCTTTCCATATCACCATTTGCTTTATATTTGATTTTGTAAATCCACTTAGATCCCACTGTGTTCTTTCCTGCTGGAAGTGATACAATTTCCCATGTTTTGTTTTCTTCTAAGGCTAGCACTTCTTGCTTCATGGCCTTTATCTACCTAGGGTCCTTTGCAGCCTCTTGAAATCTCTGTGGCTCCACTAATTTAGGGACTTTGGTTAGGGAGCACTGGTATTTAGGGGATGTCTTTTCATAAGAGATATAATTTCCCATAGTCTAATGGATTTTTTTATGTATGGTGCAGTTGATGTTCAACATGATGAGCATCAACAATCACCTGAGCTTGAGCTTCAATCATAGCATTGTCATGTGTATCATCAACTACAAACACATGCTCAACAGTCATATCATCAGTATCTTATGTGTGATCAGCCACAAGTGCATGATCATTAGTCATAGTGTCGACATTTTGAGTCTCTGGGATTACAGCTCCACCAGACTCAATAAGCTCTGCAGGTGTTAGAGGAGAAAACTGCACCAATTCTTGTTCAATGGGCATGTGATTCTCCTGTGTAGCTGCAGATGGTTTGTTCCTGAAAGGGAATATGGTTTCTCTGAATTGAACATCCCTGCTAACAAAGAAAAAGTTAGTGTTGAGGTCCAATAGTAAATATCCCTTTTGTGTCTCAGAGTATCCCATAAAAACTGCCTCCCTTGCTCTTTCTGCAAACTTGTCATACTTGTCTAAGTTTGTAGCATAGCAGAGGCAACCAAATACTCTTAGATAATCAATGTGATTTTTTATCTTGTATAGGACTTCATAGGGAGTATGGCCTTGTAACACAGTGGATGGACGTCTATTAATGAGGTACATTGTAGCCTTCACACATAGACCCCAATATTTGATGGGAATATCAGCTTGGAACCTCAAAGCTCTGGCTGTGTCTAAGATGTGTCTGTGTTTTCTTTCAACCTTGCCATTTTGTTGTGGTGTGTGTACACAACTACTTTGGTGCACAATCCCATGTTGACTCAACAACTCATTACATTTGGAATTAAAAAATTCAGTGTCATTATCTGACCTTATGACTTTGACAGCAACATCAAATTGAGTTTTTATCATAGACAAAAAATCTTGTAATACTACTATAACGTCTGACTTGAACTGTAATAAGAACACCCAAGTAAATCTGCTATGATCATCAACAATAGTGAGGAAATATGATTTCTTATCAAGAGTAGTAGTTTTATAAGGTCCCCAAAGGTCTAAATGTACAAGTTGAAATGGAAAGTCACTACATGAGTCACTAGTTGAGAACTTCAACCTAGATTGTTTAGCCCTTGAACATACTGAACAATTTTCATGTACTAGACTATTACCTTTGCTCTTCATTACTGCTATATCTATCCCTTTCATGACTGACAAAGATGGATGTCCAAGTCTCATATACCATAGATGATAGTTTCCAGAAGTGGTATCCACTGTTGCTGTCATATTTATTCCTGTAGAATACTTGTTTATTTGTTTCATTTGTCTCTCACCTCCTGATCTGAATATGTACAAGCCACATTTCTCTTTACCAATCCCCTTCACCTTGCCACTGGATAAATCCTGAAAGACACAGAAATCAGGGAAGAAGGAAACAGAACATGATAATTCCTTGGTTAACCTGGAGACTGATAATAGGTTGAATCTAAAATCAGGTACAAACAGGACATTCCTTATGACTGACTCATCAAACACATTGGTCTCTCCTATGCGTGTGATATCAACCTTACCACCTGTAGGCAAGTATATTTTGTCATTGTTTTATTTAGAAAAATATATTTTAGACTGATTTTAGAGTCGCCACTTAATTTTTAAAGAAAAATTAAGAAAACTGTCGTTTTCAAAAGACTAAAACAGAAAATCTCATGAAAAATATTTAAAGGGGTTCGAGGTTCTTATTAGCATTTCGGGAAGGGTTTGAAAGCACCCGAAATGCCCGCTAACATGCGGTTATCCGGCAATTAACTATTTGGCTAAATTCGTTTGACTTTAATTGAATTGCACAATTTCTATAGTTAGGACCATTTTAAGGGAGAAGAATATTGAAATATTATCTAAGTGAAATATTTTTTTTGTAAAATTACTTATTTATTATGTCGGATAAAGACGAATAACTTCGTTAAGTGATTAATTCAAAATGGATGTCTTTCGGGGATTTGAATTTTTCTACCTTAAGATTAGTGGAAAATATTGGTAAGTAAATAAACACGATAACAAGCAAAGAGAGAAAGAGACTTGGGCCCAAATCTGGTTTTCCTGTCCACCTGGACCAGCGTTTGGGCCTATTTCGTTTTGGGACCAAAGACCCAATATTCAACACCTGTCCTAAACTAATCTTTGAATTTTGCTTCTCTTTGGGCCAAGGCCCCAACCCTTGTCTCCTTGTACCTGTCCTAGTAACTAACAAATAATAATAATTACAATAAATGAGATTAGACCCAAAATAACAAACTACAAGTTTCTTTTTGTGCAAAGAGTGGGCCATTGGCCCAATCTTTCAATTCTTCTTTGCTTCGAATCCTTTCAACTCCAAGACCTATTCATCGATATTCACGGCTGTCCGACTCAAAAAGAGGAATTCGAGCCTTTGCGGCTCTCCCGAAATGCAAGAGGGAATAAGAGTTCATGGTGAACTCGGACGGATTTCACATAAGAAAGAAAACACATAAAAATAAATTAGTACCTACTTATAATAAAATTGACAAAGGTGATTTTGAATTAACAAATACTTGAACTCAAACATAAACAAATTACAACATAACAATCAAATCTAGGGTGATCCAGTAGACGTAATCTTATCACATTACTCAACTTAAAATGAAAG
>JAJOOR010004314.1:0-41223 GCA_036250505.1 Solanum acaule
CCCCCCCCCCCCCCCCCCCACATTTTGCCAATTTTCGTGTGTTGTACTCCATGAATTTTTTGGTGATCCGGCATTTCGACGTAAAAAAAGTCAAATATTTTCATCGACGTCTATTATGAATTAGCTACGGAGTTGGTTGGCCCTGACGGCCAAATCGACCCATTTTCAAGGTCAAACGAGCCCCGGAGCAGGCATATCACCCATTTTGTCGATTTTCATGTGCTATAGTCCATGGATTTTTTGGTGATCCAGAATTCGGACGTCAAAAATGCCGAAATTGTTCATGGACATTCGTTAAAACCTTAGCTATGGAGTTGGTTGGCCCTGACGGCCAAACCGGCCCATTTTCAAGGTCAAACGAGCCTCGGAGCAGGGATACCCCCCATTTTGCTGATTTGCGTGTGCTATAGTCTATGGATTTATTAATGATCCGGAATTCCGACGTTAAAAATGCTGAAATTTTTCATGGATGTCCGTTAAGACATTAGTTATAGAGTCGGTTGGCCCTGACAGCCAAACCGGCCCATTTTCAAGGTTAAACGAGCCCTGGAGCAGGCATACCCCATATTTTGCCTATTTTCGTGTGCTATAGTCAATGGATTTTTTGGTGATTCGGAATTCCGACGTCAAAAATATCGAAATTTTTCATGGACGTTAGTTAAGACTTTAGCTATGGAGCCAGTTAGCCCTAACGGCCAAACCAAACCATTTTCAAGGTCAAACGAGCCCCGGAGCAGGCATACCCCTCATTGTGCCGATTTTCATGTGCTATAGTCCATGGATTTTTTGGTGATCCGAAATTTCGACGTCAAAAATGCCGAAAAGTTTCATGGACATCCGTTAACATATTAGCTATGGAGCCTGTTGGCACAGACGGCCAAACCGGCCAATTTTCAAGGTCAAACGAGCCCTGGAGTAGGCATACCCCTAATTTTGCTGATTTTTCGTGTGCTATAATCCATGAATTTTTTGGTAATCCGAAATTTCAACGTAAAAAATGCTAAAAAATTTCATAGACGTCCGTTAAGACCTTAGCTATGGAGCATGTTGGCCCTGACGGCCAAACTGGCCCATTTTCAAGGTCAAACGAGCCCCAGATAGGGCACACCCCTAATTTTGCCGATTTTCATGTGCTACATTCCATGGATTTTTTGGTGATCCAGAAATCCAACGTAAAAAATGCCGAAATTTGTCATAGACGTTCATTAAGACCTTAGTTATGGATCTTGTTGGTCCTGACGGCCAAACCGGACCATTTTCAAGGTCAAACGAGCCCCAGAGCAGGCATACTCCCCTCCAGTTTGCCGATTTTCGTGTGCTATATTCCATGGATTTTTTGGTGATCTGAAATTCTGACGTAAAAAATGCCAAAACTTTTTTATGGACTTCCGTTAAGACCTTCGCTATGGAGCCAGTTGATCCTGACGGCCAAATCGGCCCATTTTCAAGGTCAAATGAACCCTGGAGCAGGCATACCCCCCATTTTGCAATTTTCGTGTGCTATAGTCCATGTATTTTTCAGTGATCCAAAATTTCAATGTCAAAAATGCCAAAAAAAATTATGGACGTCTGTTAAGACCTTAACTATAGAGTCGGTTGGTCCTGACGGCCAAACCGACCCATTTTCAAGGTCAAACGAGCCCTGGAGCAGGCATATCCCCCATCTTGCCGATTTTTGTGTGCTATAATCCATGGATTTTTTGATGATCCGGAATTCCGACGTCAAAAGTTCCAAAAAATTTCATGGACGTCCGTTAAGACCTTAGCTATGGAGCCAATTGACCCTGATGGCCAAACGGCCCATTTTCAAGGTGAAACGAGCCCCGGAGCAGGCATACCCCCAATTTTGCCAATTTTCGTGTGTCCATGGATTTTTCGGTGATCCAAATTTTCGACATCAAAAATGCTGAAATTTTTCATCGACATCATTCAATACCTTTGCTATGAAATCGGTTGGCCCTGACGACCAAACAACCCATTTTCAAGGTCAAACGGGCTCCGGAGCAGGCATACCCCCCATTTTGTCGATTTTCGTTTGCTATAGTCCATCCATTTTTTGGTGATCCAGAATTTCGACGTAAAAAAAGCCAAAATATTTCATGGACGTTCGTGAAGACCTTTGCTATGGAGCCGGTTGGTCCTGACGACCAAACGACCCAGTTTCAAGGTCAAACGAGCCCCGGAGCAGGCATACCCCCCATTTTGCCAATTTTCATGTTTTATAGTACATGAATTTTTTGGTGATCCGGAATTCCAATGTCAAAAATGCCGAAATATTTCATGGAAGTCCATTACCTTAGTTATGAAGCCGATTGGCCCTGACGACCAAATTCGTCCATTTTCAAAGTCAAACGAACCCCGGATCAGGCATGTCCCTCCCATTTTACCGATTTTGGTGTGCTATAATCCATGTATTTTTTGGTGATACGAAATTCCAACGTCAAAAATGCCAAAAAATTTCATGGACGTCCGTTAAGACCTTAGTTATGGAGTCAGTTGGCCTTAATGGTCAAACTGGCCCATTTTCTAGGCCAAACGAGCCTCGGAGCAGGCATACCCCTCGTTTTGCTGATATGTGCTTTAGTGCATGGATATTTTGGTGATCCAGAATTTCGATGTCAAATATGCAGAATTTTTTCATCGACGTCCGTTAAGACCTTAACGACGAAGCCGGTTGGCTTTGACGGCCAAATCGGCCCATTTTAAAGGTCAAACGAACCCCGAAGCAAGCATACCCCCCATTCTACCAATTTTCGTGTGCTATAATCCATGAATTTTTTGGTGATCTGGATTCCGACGACAAAAATGCCGAAATTTTTCATGGACGTTCGTTAAGACCTTAGCTATGGAGCCGGTTGGCCCTGACTGCAAAACTAGCCCATTTTCAAGGTCAAACAAACCCCAAAGCAAGCATATCCCCCATTTTGCCGATTTTCGTGTGCAATAGTCCATGTATTTTTTGGTGATCTGAAATTCGGCGTCAAAAATGCCAAAATTTTCATGGATGTCCGTTAAGACCTTAGCTATGGAGTCGGTTGGCACTGACGACCAAACCGACCCATTTTCAAGGTCAAATGAGCCCCGGAGCAGGCATAATCCCATTTTGCCGATTTTTGTGTGCTATAGTCTTTGGATTTTTTGGTGATCCAGAATTCCGACGTCAAAAACGCTGAAATTTTTCATGGACATCCATTAAGACCTTAGTTATGAAGCCAGCTGGCCCTAACGGCCAAACATGGCCATTTTATAGGTCAAACGAGCCCCTAAGAGGGCATACCCGTCATTTCGCCAATTTTCGTGTACTACTCAATGAATTTTTTGGTGATCCGGATTTTCGACGTAAAAAATGGCAAAAAATTTCATGGGCATCCATTAAGACCTTAGCTATAGAGCCGATTGGCCTTGACGGCCAACCCGACCAATTTTCAAGGTTAAACGAGCCTCGGAGCAAGCATACCCCCCATTTTGACGATTTTCATGTGCTATAGTCCAAGGAATTTTTGGTAATCCAGAATCCCAACGTCAAAAATGCCAAAACATTTCATAGACGTCCGTTAAGACCTTATTTATGGAGTCGGTTGGCCCTGATGGACAAACCGGCCCATTTTCAAGGTCAAAAGAGCCTCAGAGCAGGCATAACCCCCATTTTGTTGATTTTTATGTCCATGGATTTTTTGGTGATCCAGAATTCTGACGTAAAAAATGCCAAATTTTTTTCATGGACGTCCATTAATACATTCGCTACGGAGCAGATTGGCCCTAACGGCCAAAACGGCCCATTTTCAAGGTCAAACGAGCGCGGAGCAGGCGTACCTTCCATTTTGCCAATTTTCGTGTGGTATAATCCATGTATTTTTTGGTGATCTAAAATTTCGACGTTAAAATTGCCGAAATTCTTCGTGGACGTTCATTAAGACCTTATCTACAGAGCCGGTTGGCCCTGATGGCTAAATCGGCCCATTTTCAAGGTCAAACGATCCCCGCAGCAGGCATACCCCCCATTTTGCGGATTTTCATGTGCTATAGTTCATGAATTTTTTGATGATCTTGAATTTTGTCGTCAAAAATGTCAATTTTTTTCATGGACGTCCGTTAAGACCTTAGCTATGAAACCGATTGGTCCTGATTGCCAAATTGGCCTATTTTCAAGGTCAAACGAGTCCTGGAGCAGGCATATCCCCCATTTTGCAGATTCTTGTGTGCTATAGTCCATGGACTTTTTGGTGATCCAGAATTCCAACGTCAAAAATGCTGAAACTTTTCATGGACGTCCCTTAAGACCTTAGTTACGGAGCGGATTGGTCCTGACAGCCAAACCGGCTCATTTTCAAGGTCAAACGAACCCCAGAGTAGGCATACCACCATTTTGCCTATTTTCGTGTGCTATAGTCCATGAATTTTTTGGTGATCCGAAATTATGACGTCAAAAATGCCAAAAAATTCCATGATCGTCTGTTAAGACCTTAGAAATGGAGCAGGTTGGCCCTGACGGCCAAACCAGCCCATTTTCAAATCCCCAGAGCAGGCATACCCCCAATTTTGCAGATTTTCGTCTACTATAGTCCATTGATTTTTGGGTGATCCAAAATTTCGACGTAAAATTGCTGAAAATTTTCATGGACATCCATTAAGAACTTAGCTATGGAGCCAGTTGGCCCTGATGGACAAACCGACCCATTTTCAAGATCAAATGATCCCCGGAGTAGGCATACCCCCTATTTTGCCAATTTTTGTGTGCTATAGTCAATGGATTTCTTGGTGATTTGGAATTCCGAAGTCAAAAGTATCAAAAAAATTCATGGACGTCCGTTAAGACCTTAGTTATGGAGTCGGTTGGTCCTTGCGGCAAAACTGGCCCATTTTAAAGGTCAAACGAACCTTGGAGCAGGCATAACCCCTATTTGGCCAAATTTCGTGTGCTATAGTCCATGGATTTTTTGGTGATCCAGAATTTCGATGTCAAATTTGCAGAAACATTTCATGGACGTCTGTCAAGACCTTAACTATGGAGCCGATTGGCCCTGAAGGCCAAACCGGCCCATTTTTAAGTTCAAACGAGCCCTAGAGCAGGCATACCCCCCATTTTGCCAGTTTCTGTGTGTTATAGTCCATGAATTTTTTGGTGATTTAGAATTTCGACGTCAAAAATGCCAAAAATTTTCATGGTTGTCCGTTAAGACCTTAGTTATAATCTGGTTGGCCCCAAAAGCCAAATCGGCCCATTTTCAAGGTCAAACGAGCCCAGAAACAGGCATACCCCCTATTTTGCCGATTTTCATGTGCTATAGTCCATGGATTTTTTGGTGATCTGGAATTCCAACGTAAAAAATTCTGAAACTTTTCATGCACATCCGTTAAGACCTTAGTTATGGAGCTGGTTGGCCCTGACGGTCAAACCGGCCCATTTTCAAAGTCAAATGAGCCTCGGAGCAGGCATATTTCCCATTTAGCCGATTTTTGTGTGCGATAGTCCATGGATGTTTTTGGTGATCCAGAATTTCTACAATAAAAATGCCGAAATTTTTCATGGACGTCCGTTAAGACCTTAGCTATGGAGCTAGTTGGCCCTGACGGCCAAACCGACCCATTTTAAAAGTCAAACGCGGCCCGGAGCAGGCATACCCCCAATTTTGCCTATTTTCGTGTGCTATTGTCCATGGATTTTTTGGTGATCTAGAATTTCTACGTAAAAAATGATGAAATTTTTCATAGACGTCTGTTAAGACCTTAGTTATGGAGCCAGTTGGTCTTAACGGCCAAACCGGCCCATTTTCAAGGTCAAACGATTCCCGGAGCAGGCATACCCCCATTTTGCCAATTTTCGTGTGCTATAGTCCATGAATTTTTTGGTGATTCAGAATTCAGACGTCAAAAATGCTGAAATTTTTCATGGACGTCCGTTAAGATCTTAGCTATGGAGCCGGTTGGCCCTGACGGTCAAACCGGCCCATTTTCAAAGTCAAACGATCCTCGGACCAGGCATACCTCCAATTTGTTGATTTTCATGTGCTATAATCCATGGATTTTTTGGTGATTGATTCTGACATCAAAAATACCGATATTTTTCATGAACGTCTGTTAAGACCTTAGCTATGGAGCCGGTGGCCATGATGCCAAACCAGCCCATTTTCAAGGTCAAACGAGCTCCGGAGCAGGCATACCCCCATTTTGCTGATTTTCCTGTTCTATAGTCCATGAATTTTTTGGTGATCTGGATTTTCGACGTACAAAATGCTGAAGTTTTTGATCGACGTCTGTTAAGACTTTAACTATGGACCCAATTTGCCCTGACGGCTAAACCAGTCCACTTTCAAGGTCAAACGAGCCCCAGAGTAGTTATACCCCCATTTTGTTGAATGTCGTGTGCTATAGTCCCTGGATTTTTTGGTCATCCCGAATTCCAACATCAAAAATGCCAAAAAAATTCATGGACATCCGTTAAGACATTATCTATGGAGCCGGTTGATCCTAACGGCCAAACCGGCCGATTTTCAAGGTGAGACGAGCCCTGGAGTAGGCATACCCCCCATTTTGCCACTTTTTGTGTGCTATAGTCCATGGATTTTTTGTTGATTCAGAATTCCGACGTAAAAAATGCCAAAAAATTTCATGGACGTTCGTTAAGACCTTCATAATTGAGCCGGTTGGTCCTGACAGCCAAATTGGCACATTTTCAAGGTCAAACAAACCCCGGAGCATGCATACCCACCATTTTGTCGATTTTCGTGTGCTATGGTCCATGAATTTTTTGGTGATCCGAAATTCCGATGTCAAAAATGCCAAAAAATTTCATGGACGTTCGTTACAACCTTTGCTATGGAGCCGGTTGTCCCTGATGGCCAAATCGGCCCATTTTCAAGGTCAAACGAGCCCCGAAGCAGGCATACCCTCCATTTTGCAGATTTTCGTGTGCTATAGTCCATAGATTTTTTGTTGATTTGGAATTTCACAACAAAAATGTCAAAAAATTTCATGAACATATGTTAAGACCTTACATATGCAGTCGGTTGGTCCGAACGGCCAAACCAGCCAATTTTCAAGGTCAAACGAGCCCCAGAGCAGGCATACCCTTCATTTTACCGATTTTAGTGTGCTATAGTCCATGGATTTTTTAGTAATCTAGAATTATGACGTCAAAAATGCCAAAAAATTTCATGGACGTTCGTTAACAACTTAGCTATGGAGCCAGTTGGCTCTAATGGCCGAATCGACCCATTTTCAAGGTCAAATAACCCCCGGAGCAGGCATACCCACGTTTTGCCGATTTTCGTGTGTTATAGTCCATGGATTTTTTGGTGATCCAGAATTTCGACAAAAAAATGCTGAAATTTTTCATGGACGTCCGTTAAGACCGTAGCTATAAAGCTGATTGGCCTTGACGGCCACACCGACCAATTTTCAAGGTCAAACGAGCCACGGAGCAGGCATACCCCCCATTCTGCCAATTTTCGTGTACTATAGTCTATCGATTTTTTGGTGATCCAAAATTTCGATGTCAAAAATGCTGAAATTTTTCACGAACGTCCGTTAAGACCTTAGTTATGGAGCCGGTTGACCCTGACGGCCACATCGGTTCATTTTCAAGGTCAAACGAGCCCCGGAGCAGGCATACCCCCCATTTTGCCAATTTTCGTGTCCTATAGTCCATGGATTGTTTGGTGATCCGAAATTCCTACGTAAAAAATGCTGAAATTTTTTGGGGACGTCCATTAAGACCTTAGCTAAGGAGCCGGTTGGCCGTAACGGCCAAACCGACCCATTTTCAAGGTCAAATGAGCCCCGGAGCAGGCATACCCCCCATTTTTCCGATTTTCGTGTGCTATAGTGCATGGATTTTTTGGTGATTCAGAATTTCGGCTTAAAAAATGCCAAATTTTCTTATGGACATCTGTTAAAACCTTAGCTATGGAGCCGGTTGGTCCTGACGGCCAAACCAGCCCATTTTCAAGGTCAAACAAGACCCGTAGCAAGCATACCCCCCCCCCCCCATTTTGCCAATTTTCGTGTGCTATAGTAAATGAATTTTTTGGTGATCCGGAATTCCGACGTCAAAAATGCCAAAAATTTTCATGGACGTCCATTAAGACCTTAGCTATGGAGCTGGTTGTCCTTGACAGCCAAACCAGTCCATTTTCAAGGTGAAACGAGCCCCGGAGCAGGCATAACCCACATTTTGCCGATTTTCGTGTGCTATAGTCCATGGATTTTTTGGTGATCTGGAATTCAAACATCAAAAACGCCAAAAGTTTTCATGGAAGTCCGTTAAGACCTTAGCTATGGAGCCGGTTGGCTCTGACGGCCAAAGCGGCCCATTTTCAAGGTCAAATGAGCCCCGGAGCAGGCATACCCCCAATTTTGCCGATTTTCGTGTGCTATAGTAAATGGATTTTTTGGTGATCCAAAATTTCGATGTAAAAATGCCGAAATTTTTCATGGACGTCCGTTAAGACCTTAGCTATGGAGCCGGTCGGTCCTGACAGCCAAACTGGCCCATTTTAAAGGTCAAACGAGCCCTAGAGTAGGCATACCCCCCATTTTGTTGATTTTCGTGTGCTATAGACCATGGATTTTTTGGTGATCCAGAATTTCGAAGTAAAAAATGCTGAATTTTTCATGGATGTCCGTTAAGACCTTAGCTATGGAGCCAGTTGGCCCTGATGGCCAAACCGACCCATTTTCAAGGTCAAATGAGCCCCGGAGCAGTCATACCCCCAATTTTACCGATTTTTGTGTGCTATTGCAAATGGATATTTTGGTGATTCGAAATATCAACGTAAAAAATGCTGAAATTTTTCATGGAAGTCCATTATGACCTTAACTATGGAGCATGTTGGTCCTGACGGCCAAATCGACCCATTTTTAAGGTCAAACGATCCCTGGAGCAGGCAAACCCCAAATTTTGTCGATTTTCGTGTGCTATAGTCCATGGATTTTTTGGTGATCCGGAATTATGACGTCAAAAATGCCAAAAAATTTCATGGACTGTTGAGTTATGGAGCCGATTGGCATTGACGGCCAAACTGGCCCATTTTCAAGGTGAAACGAGCCCCGGAGCAGGCATACCCCACATTTTGCCGATTTTCGTGTGCTATAGTCCATGGATTTTTTGGTGATCTGGAATTCAAACATAAAACACGCCAAAAATTTTCATGGATGTCCGTTAAGACCTTAGCTATGGAGCCGGTTGGCTCTAACGGCCAAATTGGCCCATTTTCAAGGTCAAATGAGCACCGGAGCAGGCATACCCCCAATTTTGTCGATTTTCGTGTGCTATACTAAATGGATTTTTTGGTGATCCGAAATTTCGATGTAAAAATGCCAAAATTTTTCATGGACGTCCGTTAAGACCTTAGTTATGGCGTCGGTCGGTCCTGACGGCCAAACTGGCCCATTTTAAAGGTCAAACGAGCCCTGGAGTAGGCATACCCCCCATTTTGTTGATTTTCGTGTGCTATAAACCATAGATTTTTTGGTGATCCAGAATTTCGACGTAAAAAATGTTGAATTTTTCATGGACGTCCGTTAAGACCTTAGCTATGGAGCCAGTTGGCCCTGATGGCCAAATCAGCCTATTTTCAAGGTCAAATGAGCCCCGGAGCAGGCATACCCCCAATTTTGTCGATTTTTGTGTGCTATTGTAAATGGATTTTTTGGTGATCCGAAATTTCAACGTAAAAAATGCTGAAATTTTTCATGGAAGTCCGTTAAGACCTTAAGTATGGAGCATGTTGGTCCTGACGGCCAAACCGACCCATTTTTAAGGTCAAATGATCCTTGGAGCAGGCATACCCCCCATTTTGTCGATTTTCGTGTGCTATAGTCCATGGATTTTTTGGTGATCCAGAATTACGACGTCAAAAATGCCAAAAAATTTCATGGACTGTTGAGTTATGGAGCCAATTGGCATTGACAGCCAAACCGACCCATTTTCAAGGTCAAACGAACCTCATGCCTGCATTTTGCCGATTTTAGTGTGCTATAGTCCATAGATTTTTTGGTTATCTAAAATTCCAATGTAGAAAATGCTGAAATTTTTCATGGATGTTCGTTAAGAGCTTAGTTATGGAGTTGTTTGGCCCTGATGGACAAACCGGCCCATTTGCAAGGTCAAACGAGCCCCGGAGTAGGCATACCCCTCATTTTGCCAGTTTTCGTGTGTTATAGTCCATGGATTTTTTGGTTATTCGGAATTCAGACGTTAAAAAGTTGAAATTTTTCATGGACGTCTGTTAAGACCTTATCTATGGAACTGGTTGGCCCTAACGGCCAAACAGGCCCATTTTACAAGTCAAATGAGCCTTGGAGCAGGCATACCCTCTATTTTGCCGATTTTCATGTGCTATAGTCCATGGAATTTTTGGTGATTCAGAATTCCAACGTAAAAAATGCCAAAAAATTTCATGAACGTCCGTTAAGACCTTAGCTATGGAGTCGGTTGGCCCTGATGGCCAAACCGGCCCATTTTCAAGGTCAAACGAGCGCCGGAGCAGGCATACCCAGCATTTTGCCAATTTTTGTGTGCTATAGTCCATGGATTTTTTGGTCATCCAGAATTCCAACGTAAAAAATGTTGAAATTTTCCATGGACGTCCGTTAATACCTTAGCTATGGAGCTGGTTGGCCTTGACGGCGAAACCGGCCCAATTTCAAGGTCAAACGAGCCCTGGAGCACTTTCTAAAAAGGTATTTCAAACTCAGGATCAATTTTCATTCATTAAATCTTTTTGTATAAAGGAACAAAAAATCTTATGTACAATTGACATTCACATATAATTTACCAAAGTATTTTGAACTCAAAAATCAATTATGTTTTATCAGATTCTTAGCAAAAAAAGAATTACAACTTTCTACAAAATTGGGGGAAATTCAAAATTGGATGGGTTAAAAGCTGTCTTTCAAAAAATCAGCTCGGTCAAAAGCCTGGAATTAATATGGACTTCACTTATGTATTAAAATGGTATTTCCAACTCCAAATCTATTTTGTTTAATCAAATTTTTTTCACATACCTATTTAAGGAACAAAAATCCTTATGTAAAATTGGGGGAAATTTAAAATTGAACAGGATAAAAGTTGTTTATAATAAAATTGATTATCTAACATTAAAATTGACATTCATATATGCATTATCAAAGTATTTCGAAATTCAAAAATCAATTTTCTTTTATCAGATTCATAGCAATTAAGAATTACAATGTTCTTCAAAATTGGGGGAAATTCAAAATTGAATGCATTAACAGACGTTTTTCAAAAAATCGTCTGGGTCAAGCCGCCTTTTGGCTGTTTAGTCGCATAGATCTCAAAAAAATACCCAAATTCAAAAATAATTGCCTGAAAAGGACTTCCGAGGCCAAAGTTATGACCGTTTGAAGTTTCACCAATTTACAACTACCTTTTCAAGTTTCAATCTCTAATTTGGTGAAACTTCAAACGATCGTAACTTTTACCTCGGATATATGTTTGACGCAAAAAATTTTTTTGATTATGGGAGTTTTTTCGAAATCTATTCGGTCAACTCCATAATTTGTTTTGCTTTTTTATCTTATTATATTTTTATTTATATAGAATAATAGTCACACAAGGTATTTAGGTAATTTTTTGTTTTAATATTATATATAGTGTCACTACAGAGAAAACATTGATTAGAGACAAATCATATTCCGTGGCTATTTAACGTGAATTTTTTTTTTACTTATTTTCTTTCCAATGCAAAAGATTATTAATATTATAATTGCAAATTAATTATTGCATCTATAACCTGAAAGCTTCTTTGATACATGTTTTAAACTGTCAACATTTTTGCAACACCTCTTAATATTCTCTCTCAGCAGAGCTACTCAGTGAAGGGTCTAACCACTAGGAGATAAAGTTTACAAGGCACGAAATGTTTAACTTGAACTGACAAGCATACCCAGACACCACCTTATAAGTGTGTGATAGGTTCTACATTACTTGCTTATGAATGTCACCCTAGCCTTCTTTGTCTTGACCTCCATTGTTTCCATAAGACACTTGCAAAACCCGGTTTACTCACCTAAAGTATAATTCAATAAGATTTCTTTGAAATTGACACCTTACTTCTGTAGGTTTTCCGGTAGTATGGATATCCGCAAGAACACTTACTCTTTCTCCTTCAATCTTCTTTCTTTCACCTGACTCTCGGATTTTGGGTGATATGTAATCCCAATGGATTTTTCACCGAATTTTTTTGTGGGCATCCGTGATGAAATGGTGTATGTTGGTCCCGAGGGGCAAACATTCGCATTTTCAAGTTCAAACGAGGCACAAAGCAGGAAATACAAAAATTTTCATTTTACGTGTGTTATAGTCCATGGATTTTTGGTGATATGTGATCCCGACGGGTTTTTGGCTAAATTTTTTTGTTGGCATCCGTGACGATCTTATTAATGGTGTGTGCCACGTCCACATTTTCAAGTTCAAACGAGGTCCAGAGCAATACCAATTTTTTTGTTTTACGTGTGTTATAGTCCATGAATTTTTGGTGATATGTGATACCGATGGGTTTTTGACCGAAACTTTTTGTGGACATCCGTGACGATCTTATTAATGGTATGGGTGTCTGTGACGACGCATGCATTAGTCTCGAGGGGTAAACGTTTGCATGGAAGGCAAATTCAGTAATGCAATTTACTAGCAAAAGGCAGAGGCACAATTTCGCACAAAATTTTAGTAAAAATGGAGGCATAATTCTTCCTTGTAATCCCAGGAATGACGCACAAAATTTTAGAATTCTCAAATATTTAATCAGAAATAAAATATAAGTTAAATGTATCAACTCAATTCATAAATAAAATATTTTATATTTGGCATTTCATTAAATCTTGTGTACTTTTTGACCTACTAAGGTTTTTATACTAAGTTGAAGTATTCCACCGCTAGAAACATAATTTTTTTTACCATTGCGAATCGATGATAAGTTTGTACCGTAAAATATAATTTTCCCACCTATTTTCATAGAATCTGCTAGCTCACTGTGAAAATGCATGATGAAAAATAAATTTTCATTAAAATATTGAGAATAGCCATTGAACATTTTTTATTCAATCGAAATATCTGTGAGTATTTTGTGAGAATTCGGTCAAGAAAATAGTGATTTTATAGTAGTGGTAGTTTCCAAGTCATGATAATAATCTCTTCAGTGACAAGACGGCCATATGAGCTACATTCTAAAAACTAGAAGACACATTGCATTTTTTTATATATATTTTTTTAAATTATATTTCATTTTATACTTTATAGCTAACTTAGTTTTTGGTCTATTTATTGTCATCAGAATCAGTGTCATTTCATCAAAGAGAAAAACACTACTAAGTAAACATTTTGTAAGTATGAAAATTGAGATAGAAATCATCTCCAAATTGATAATCAAGCCATCTTCACCAACCCCACATGAACTTCACAATTACAAACTTTCATATATTGATCAAATTACTCCAAATATTTTGATGCCCCTTGTGTTTTTCTATCCAGCAAACAATAACTTCACCAACACACATACATCAAACCAACTTAAGACATCTTTATCACATACCTTGACAAAATTCTACCCTCTTGGCGGACGTCTAGACGTAGCCAACTCCCACGTCAACTGCAACGATGAGGGCGTTCCATATGTAGAAGCCATAGCCAAATGCAGTCTCTCAGAGTTCCTTCTTGATCCACTTCCTAACGAACTAAACAAGTTCATCCCTTGTGATTTACATGATGTTAAAGACTTTTGCTTACTAGTCCAAGTAAACTTCTTTCAATGTGGAGGAATGGCTATTGGTATAGCCATTTCTCATAAGATAGCTGATGCATTGTCCACGTTTATGTTTATCAATACCTGGGGAGCTATTGCAAGAGGGAGTATCGACGTACCTTGTCCAAGGTTTGATTCTTCCATACTGTTTCCACCAAGAGATATAACACAGTTCAAATCAAGTGTCATGATTGAGAAAGACAACATTGTGACTAAGAGGTTTGTATTCTCTGCCTCTAAAGTATCAGCACTCAGAGATAAGTATACTGAAAAGGGGAGTGAAAGTACGAAACCTCCCTCGAGGATTGAAGCTTTATCAGCTTTCTTATGGACACGTTTGATGGCAAGTATTCATGCTGAAAGAGATGAAACTAAGATATATGGCATGGTTCATACAGTGAACTTACGTACCAGAAGTAATCCTCCATTGCCTGAATCTTTATTCGGGAATGTAATGCAAGTAGTCATTACAGTACCAGCTACGAATAATAATAATAATAGTACTAATGAGGAACAAGATTTTGAGCTAGTGAAAAAAGTGAGAGAAAGTATAAACAACGTAAACAGTGAATTTGTCTCAGGTCTCCGGAAGAACGATAAAAAACACTTGAGTTTCATCAAAGAGAAAGCAAATGAGCAGAGGAAAGGGGAGCTAGTCGTGTTCAACTTCACTAGTTTGTGTCGATTGCCTTTATACAAAGCTGATTTTGGTTGGGGAAAACCGATATGGGTAGGATCGGCTAGACTTGTTCTCAAGGATGTTATTGGTTTTCTAGACACAAAGTCAGGTAATGGCATAGAAGCCTGGGTAAATCTCAAAGAAGAAGACATGGCTATATTTGAAGCTGACAAGGAATTGCTTTCTTGGTGTAGTGACTGATCCTAAAATTTTCGTCTTTTGACATGTAATAATATTGGAAGTTTGTTTCTTAAATTGTTTTCATCTTTTTGGACTCCATCAATCATCTTCCATATACATATATGATGATGAACACACCATCCAACTCCTACTTTTGCCACGAAATTAGGCTATAATGAAGGTGAATTAGGTTGTACACACACTTTAGGCTAAGATGGTCCCTTGGTTAAGAACATATTCCTCAAAATAACTTTAAACATATTGATGAAAAGGAACAGGTTTCACTCAAACAAAGTTCATACACAATCAATCAATTGTACTTTGCAGATGGTCAGATACTATCTGGATTATACCTTCAAATTTTTATTTTTGTTATTAGGATTTGTTCTTTTGTAGTTAGTACTTTGTAGTATATTATTGTTTTGATTGAAAGCATCATGTAGCTTTTGGTTCATTTCTCCTATAGCCAGCTAATGCTTACAAATGGACTACCCTGACAAAGTTTAGTTCCCAAGTACATGAAGAAATTACGAGTGCCGCCACATTCAGCATCTCTTTGTTCCCAACTATTTGCTAGATCCTTCAGTTCCACAGAAAGCAAAATGAGAAACAAACAAACAAATAAGTTAAACTTTGATGCCATAAGTTAAAGCCTTGCTAAATGACTAGTCACAACCTGCAAAGTTCATTCTAGCGATTACCGATTTAACTTTGTAATATTCTAGTCAGACCAAACATAAGCGACTTAACTACTATTCCCTATCAGCATTTGTAGCTTCTCTATTTGGAATATATGGAAAGAGTCTCTTGAGCAAAATGCCAAACTTACAACATCCTATAATCTATACCTCATCTTAAGAATTAAAGCATTTGTTGAAGAGTGGTATTTGCCAAAAGTTAACCAAAAGAATGAAAGTAAATACGTTCAACAAAGTATAATTTTGATAAAAATACTTGCTCCCATGTCATTTCCAAATTGCCAAAGTTAACACATATAAACAAATTATAGTTACAACTACAGCTATCAGGATGAAACTGACCAGGGAAAAAAAGGCAATGACACAGAAAATCCCTTTTCCCCTTGATAAATTCATTGCTTCCAAAATGTAAATTTAACCAGAATAATGAAGATTGAAAACATGGAAGAACAAGCATATCTTAATATTAAGTTCGAGAATGCCCGGAGGATGGCACAAGCACAGCTTCATTACTTGTAGTATTTTTGGCAGCAAGTTCTTCTAATCGTTTCCATGTAGCTTCACGTTTTGATTTAATCTCATCTTCCTTCAATTCATCTTCTTGAAACTTGTGCAAGCACTCCTTGAATAGTTCAGGATCAAGATCATAGAATATCTTCCGGATATTCAGTGACAAACTGTGAACAGCCTGATTCCAATGGTTTCTGGCATTTCTCTCCAGTGCAGGAAAGATGATAGGAAGTATCACTTTTCGGTGTTGCTTTATCAAATTCTCAATATGATCGTTATTCCACAAGAATAAAGCCCTCTCCGCCACCTATAGTGAACATAAACAGAGTCTTCTGAATTGACAAATTTGAAAATCAAGCAGAGCAAACAAAATAAAAGAATATTTGTATCCAAGTTAGCAACATGGTAAACACACGAGGCCCGGATCTTCTTCTCATTCCAAACATTCTATGAGCTCAGTCAGTTCACAAGAACAATATCCGTCAATCAACAATTTGTGAAAACTCATTATGCAAAAACATCAAATAACTGAATTTTCATCCAGATTAAAAACCAAAAAATGTAAAGAGACCTCTATACTACAGCAATCTATAGTTTTCCAACATAGCAATTAGGTAAACGATGTTAGAATCAATAATTTAATAAATGAAATAAAAAAGAATTAAAGAGGACGGGAAGAAGAAGAATAAGACACAGCAGAAGAGCAGGAACAACTTGCACTTTTAGTCCCTCAACTTACACAAAACTTCAACACTGACCTCCTAAATCCCACTAAGCATATTTAACCTTCAACTAACTGGCACAAGCTTTTTTGGTCTGTTAGTAGAGGGACCAAAAGGTGAGCTAGCTCTAAACAACATGTCGCGCAACATGCACCAACATGCAGCCACACTGCCTGACTTCAATTCCACTTTACTGAAAAGTTGAACATTCTTGTTGTAACACAACATTAAGATAACTCAAGAAGATCAAAATAGTACAACAGAGAATAAGTACAAGAAGTGAATTTGTTTAGTTATATTCCTATGGCCTATACTAAAGATATGGAGCTCACAAAGTTCAAAAAGGTGTCACATGATTTATAAGGGGAAAAATTGCAAAAATTACTCTAACTATATAAACATAAAAGACATTTAGCCTTGAGAGAGTGAGTTGGAGTTGATACCATCAAAATACCTATGGTTCCTTTCTATCTAGACACACCAAAATACAGGCAGAAACCTTTTTCCAGATTTTCTTCATGGACCTACCAACTTTCCAGGAACTCTAGCATATAAAGGCATCAATGATATTCACACGTCCACAGGCATGACCTAACTAAGTCTAAAAACTGAAATAACCATGTCCCAAATATCAGCAACAACTGTTGATTTCTATGCTTTGTTGATACATATAGCATCTGTTGACAATATGTATGTTCCTTCAGCTGAGATTGCCTTGACTCAAACATGCTTCATAAAGTATCGTCCAGTTGAAACAAATCATTATTGAGGGTAATTGTCTTTTCCAAATTAGTTTCCATAGCCAATTATGCACCATCTCATTTTGGGCACAAAAGGATGAACATTCTGCTTCTACAGAGTATAGACTATCCGCTTTATTGCCCCATCTTAGTCTGTCTGAAATTTGTTTTGTGCAGTTACCAAGTCCTTCAAGTAAGTTGACTAGTTCATCAAGCTCCCAATCCTTCAAATTCCTTTTCTATTAACTGGACAAACAGGTTTAACGGAGTAAATAATGTTCTATTAGCTTACACTGTCAAATACCAATTACCTTGGGTCTAACTCAACCCCAAAAGCTAGCTCAAAGGGAAGATTGTCCAAGCTTATAAGGAGCCCAGGGTTTACATCCTTCACCGATGTGGGATTTATCTGGGTAATTGGTTTGCTTATATGATTTTGGACAATCCACCCCTTGTTAGCTAGCTTTTGGGGTTGAGTTAGGCCAATATCCATTTCTTATCATGGTATTAGAGCCAAGTCCACCCCAATTCTTTGTTCACCGATGTTGGGCCCCCATATTATATAGTCCACGCTCCAGTTAAAGAGGTCTGGGCATGAGGGAGGTGTTAAAGTTCCACATCGGGAAACTTAACACATGGATCATCCCAGTCCAATTTGGCTATACTATTAAATCAGAAATAGAACTAAATACAAATCTGACAACTCAGATGTTAGCAGTAATATTAGTGCAGCAAAGAAGTAAATATCATGTAAACCCAGGTATGACCCAAATTGTAGCCACGTAATCTGAATTACACCTTCTTTTTGTTATATAGAGGAACTATTTCTTCTTTGCTGCAAGTAAAAATTTGTCTTACTAATCGATTATTACCTAATTTTGCAGATATATTAGTACATAAATCCTTTTAACAGAGTAAATTGTCTCCTCCATTCAGCTTCCATTGATACCATTCCAATCACCAGACTTCCAAATAAAAGGTTCAGTTCATATCTTACCCTCTTCTTCCACTTAATTCTGCTGCACTACTATTCTAGCTTAACCGTCTAACTTCTTAAATTGAAGGCCTTGTATAAAAGGAAATATGATTTTGAATTTGCGTTGTCTCACTATCCTACATACACCAGGCATCTATACAGTGTAGAGCGATAGTACTCCAGAGAAACAAGCTGCGTTATGACATGTACAGCATGTTTTTTCCCTACTTTTTTCCAGCACCACTCTCACATGAATTAGGTAGGAAGCACAAAAGTCACCCATGTGTTTTGACATCAATGTACCAAGATCAAAGATCCTAGCAGACCATGCTTTTGCATGATTAGACGAATAGAGATTTTCATGAACAGATGATAAGAAGTTCCTCTAATTCTTGTCCGAGCAATATTACTGTATTTGCTATTATACAATCAATACTGCCTAGAAAATGACATAGAAAAGGTACTGAAGCTTTTCCATTTAGGCATCCTGCAGTTGCTAGTTGTTACAAGAGATTTGAGGTAGGTCGGAAAATACTTTGATGGAAAAAAAAAATCTCTTTGAGCACAGGTCTGCAATACCCTCTGAAAACTAAACATTGCCTTTTGGCACTACAGACTAATTTGTTTTGGGTAGATTGGAGCTATCTATTAATTTACTCTGTCCTCGCATCGCATCACAGAATAAGCAATACAACCATATGAACAAAGTATGGTGAAGTGCAACAATGAGTACAACTAATCAGGAATCTTTCCATGGAAAAAAACGTAGAACTTTAAAAGTAGTGTACATTTTTCTTATTAGAAACAAGCGGGAGAGAGAGGGGGAAAGTAGCATGTATCCTGCATTTTAACTCAAGTTTTCTAAATTAATTGTAACTTGGTTTAAAGGTAGAGTATTTTACAGATAATTTATCATCAAGGAGAAAGCCTAACATGCATGGAAGAGAACCCCACCCACCCCCACGCACACACACAGAGGGACTCTAAAACATCAACTCCCTCAGTCTCACTTTATTTGTCATAGTTTGACTTGGCACAAAATTTAATAGAGGAAGAGTTTTGAAACTTGCTATTTTAAATGTGTCATAACATTTGTGGGGCTAAGCACGTGGAATTTCTTTTATTATAATAGATCGTGGTGAGACTCAAATCCAGGAGCTCTGCATGCTCAAAGAAAAGCTAATCTATAACCACATGTATGGGGAAATAATGTTGAAGTGTGTGACCCTCTCATCTAACCACTTAGGGGCCGTTTGGTTGGGAACAAGTTATCCCAGGATTAATTATCCATAATTTACCCCACCATGTATATGGGATAACTTATCTCATCACTATTGTATAAATGGTGGGATAAGTTATCTCAAACATGGAAACCAAACAAGATACCAAAATTTTATCCCTGGATTATTTTTTTGTCCAAGGATTATTTATTTTTATCCCTCACACCTAGCGGCCCCTTAAATTGTTAGAGGGAACACACTTTTATTTACTCAACTATGTCTTCAATAATGCCTAACAAAGTCGACCGGAGAGAGTAAGTACTTGATTGTCAGATGCACCAAATTAGACATAACCTTTTATTTTTATCATGATATTACAACGGATGACCAAACCAGCCAAAATTAGTTGCTTCAATGACTTCAGAGGAATGAACAAGAAGACCACTTACTACAAGACTCCAAAAGTGGAAGCACCTAAAATAAATGTCAAACCACGGTTCAGATCTTCATGCTATTCCTCAGCACAGACTAATAGTCAGTACAACCAAAAGGGACTCGGCTTTTTCAATCTAATAAGCATGTCTTACAGCCAAAATACAAAGATCCAACATCAGTAACATGCTAGAGCCCAAAGCCCCAACTTTAACCTCAATCCCTAAATGGTTGCTCATTGAAATAGTTGAAATGAAGAGATACAACATTCATATCTGTCCATGAAACTGAACTACAAGAGTAGCACTGGTAAAGCAGAACTCTCTGGGATTTGTTACAGTCTTACAAGTGCGGAAAAACCACTAAATGATTCATCTAATATCCCCGTTAAAGCTAAATGTGATTGCAATGTTTCAAAATCTTTAATTATCATTTTTTATGGGTAAGTTCAGGTTCCTTTTCCAATAAGCCCTTCATGAGAAATAGTAAAATCCACCATCATCAGCAGTGGCAATTCTAACAAAGGATTCAAAAATTTGAAAAACACCTAATCTAGTATTTTTGAGCCACTTTTGCCACCACACTAAATGTTATTTCTAAGAGATTAACTTTTTTTTACCATTTAATATATATATATATACGCACACAAGTAATTTGCTTTTACTCTACTACACATTGCAACTTTCGGATGAAAGGGATTCAATTCCTTACATGTGGCCACCACTGATCAGCAGTTGATAAAATAGTTTAAACACATAAAGGTACAACACATCTCAGCACAAGATAGCAACAAGGACAAAAAAATCCCTGCAATTAACAGGGATGGAAATCAAAAGGGGTACAACAACAACAACATACCCAGTGAAATCCCACAAGTGGGATCTGGGCAGTTTTCAAGAGAAAATCAAAAGGGGCACAAGCTCAAGAAATTACAGAAGACCTTCTCTTCTTGCCGAGTTTCTCTTTTTTGCTTATATTTTCTCTATTTTAAGAACATGAACTATGTTTCACATTCTTTGTACTATTGAAGAACCAAATTACAGCTAATAAATCAATTTTTATGCTTAAGTTAGTATCTGTTTAAAGGAAGAAATGTATTTTATGAATACACATCCAGAAGATGCTGAATAAAGTACATCCTGACCAAGAGCCTTCAAAGCTCCTGTACATATGGCTTTTATGCTAAAGTTAGTTACATCATTATTATTACAACAAAGAAAAATATGCTAGAAACTTTTGACATTTTTATGTTTTCAGTTATTCGACAACTTTAGTGTTTGCTTTCTATCTACTGTATAACATCTGCCAATTGCATCAGTACTTAGCAGTATAGAATAACAGACAACTAATTTAGACAATTCTATTCACCTTCTTATTATGGAACTAAGGTACCATGAATGAGCAAGAATAATCTAAAATAAACTCAGGACCATACCATCTCAAACTCAAAGGGTAGCCTGTAGCAGCTCCATAAAAGGCTCTGAAAGATACTAATGCTATTTCTAAAATTTCAGAATATTTAAGAAAACTGTAACGGTACAATGAAAGCATCATTTACCGTAACCAAAAAATCCACTACTGCATAATCATGTCTCATCTCTAGACACCATAAGACATGTTGCACATTCACCAATTGTAGATACAAACAAAACTATGACTATCACAGCATTGTGACCTCAAACAACCACAAGAAATATAAATGCCTCATCTAAAAGGTAGGGGAGAGGGCAAAATGGTATGGAGAACTTCCAGATCATCCTAAACCAAAAGAAGAAAACTAACTTGCTAACTGCAAGAAATTCAGTCCCTTGAAAAGGAAATTGTCTACTTGAAGAAGAAAACAAGATTTGAGAGGAAAGAGAAAAGAAGAAAACAAACTAGAAGAATTGCATATCAGTCAATTTCTCGAGCAATAATTTTCTATTTTCTGTTTTCCATCCAACAATACATCTCCATTGCAATTTATGAAACATTTTAGATGGTATGCCTTCCTATCCAATGTCAATATTTGTTATGCCTGATGCAATTGAAAGAAAGATGAACTCTATGAGGAATAAGTTCTTATGGGATGGAAATAGTAGCAACAAAAAGTTTCACTTAGTTTGATGGCAAGTGGTCACTAGTGGAAAAGAAGGGGGTGGATTGGGAATTAGAGACTTAAGATTGCACAATAAAAGCATGTGTTTTAAGTGGCTTTGGAGATTTATCAGGAACGAAGGGGTAGTCTGGATCAAAATAATTGGACCGATCTATGGTAGCAAACAAGGCTGGAATCCCCCTTCACATATTCATACACTAGAGGGGGAGTATGGAAAGGGATTTGTAAATTGTGGGCCAAGTTTCAATAATTCACCAAATTGGAGGTGGGGAATGGATCAAAAATTAGATATTGGACTGACTTATGAATTGGTGATGAGTGCTTGAAACAAAGATATCCTCTTTTTTTCAGTTGTTGCAATAACAAAGAAGGAATTGTGGCTGATTTTTGTTCCTACATGGGATGGCAGATGAATTTTAAAAGGAATTGGAATGATTGGGAAATTGAGGACTTTTGTCAATTTCTCCTTCAACTGGATCATACCCACATTGATCAGAGTAAGGGGGATTCACTAGTATGGATAGCTAGTAATGATGGACCCTTTTCATTAAAAAAGTGATATAGCCTTCTAATGAAGCAAACAAGATGTTGGGATACTAGTTGGCCATGGAAAGGGATTTGGAGAACTAAAGCTCCGATAAAGTATAAAGGTAGCTTGTTTTGGTTGGATTGCAGCATGAGCTTGCCTTACTCAGGATAATCTTCAGAAAAATGGTAATAGATGTTACTTATGTGAAGAAGAGTTGGAGACTGTGAATCACCTTCTTATGCATTGCAGAATAGCTAGACAATGTTGGGAATTTTTCTTCAGTATTTGTGGGATCTCTTGGATCATGCCTCAGAGTGTGAAGGAATTATTGGAGAGTTGGCAGCACCAGAGAACATATAAAGCTTTGAAGCAAATCTGGAGAACTATACCTTTGTGCATATTCTGGACTATCTGGCTAGAAAGAAATAAAGCTTGTTTTGATGGGCAAAAATACCATATTTCTAGACTTAAAAACAAGTGTTTACATAATTTGTTTTGTTGGTGTAAAAGTAGTTTCCTTGAAATATATATCAATATATGCAGTTTCTGGAGTTGCTAGGGAGATGTTGTAATTGACTGTATGGATGTTCGCAGCAGTCTTTTGTAACTTTTGGTTCTGGTACCTTCTTGGTACTTAGTTAACAAACTTTAACCTTATCAAAAAAATAATAATTATGAAACATAAACATAAGGTACACAAAGCATACATAAAAACCAACATCGCCTACAAAGATAAGAGATTAGTGTTGTTCTATAATGCATATCATACATGCAAGTACTTCGATACTTAATAACTAGAAGAAGTATGTCTAGACATAGCTTACACATACCTGAAAATGAAAGCTAGTCAAACATTGAGCAATTCGACGAAACAACGGCACCATACACCTTTGGAAATCTGGTGGTTGAGTAGCTTCCAAGATTTCCTCCAACTCACCAAGGAACATGACCTCTTTTGAGCTATTTGTTACTGGCCAATACTTTAACAATCCCCTAATAACTGTATCAGCAAGCTTGCAGTCTTTCTCCACAAACTGTGTCATACAATAAGTTAACTGTTGATGGTACATGGCTAAGCATTTGGGTTTATGCAAGGGAATCAATGTCCGTACAAGAAAAAGCTTGTGTTCTTCTTTTAGTGGCAAAGCAAACCCATTGATTATGCTGCCAAGAATTTCCAGAAGCTCCGCAATCCCATTATGTTTTTCAGTCTCAAAAACGAAACGATAAAATATGTTATTAATGGCCTTCCTGATGTAAGGCCGGTGTACCATAAACTTCCCATAGACACGGTGCAGTATTATTTTCAAGTACTCCCTCTCCCTAGGATCCTCAGAGTCAAAAAGATCAAGCAATCTGAGTACAAAGGAATGATCTATATATCTTTTGGCAACTTTTGCATCAGTTTCAGGTGATGCAACAAACCTAAGAAGGAACTCATACACAATTTGCAGATGTGGCCATGAAGGATCCATCGCAGGTTCATCCTCTTCCACATCAAAAGCCAACGTCTTGTTTTCTCGAGGCTGGGGCATGAGTTCCCTAAACAAATTAGTCGACACCATCTTTACTACTGCTTGCATCACCACTTCTGTAAATTTCACATTTGCAGACGTGACATACTCCACAAGCTCCAATAACGTCTGTCGCTTGATCTCCTTTTCTTTAAGGTTCTTTGTAGGATCAGTAAAATCAAACAAAACACAACACATATTAAGCTTCCTAATAAACAAGTTGTGTTTCTCAGCATTGGGAACATCCCTAAAACTAGGCAATGCATCGTAAGAAGCTGCAACGAGATTCCCATTAAGCTTTAAACTCCTATCTCGAACAAATTTATCCCCCGTTGAAGCTGAAACAGAATAAGGAGCTGAAATAACAGTATTAGCTGATACCCCAACCTTTTTACTTCCTCCATCACTTTTCTTTGAACTAGTTGAACCAGCCGTTTTCGACTGCTTCTTCTTACCAAATATCTGCTTGATCATATTTCTCTTTAACCACCCACTTTATACAAACAACTAAATATATATCTATATATTCAACAGTAAGAAGAAGTAAAACTTAATAAAGTCATCAAACTAAAATCAAGATTTCCTACTCAGCTAAAACCCACATGCCACAAACTCAGAATTCAACAAAATGATGCATTAAAACAACCCCTTTTTTTTCAACCTCAAAGAAATTCCAACTCAGATCAAGAATCAACCAATACCTGAATCAAACCCATGTGTAAAGTTTGAACCTTTTTGACTTAAAACTTAAAACCCAGATGTGCAAAGATAAATTATATCAAAGAAACCCCACCTTTTTCAACTTTCTTCTTCCACTACCAAAATGGGGTTTACAAATAAAGTATATTCCCACACGCTCTCTTCACTTTACCCCGAAACAAAGTTCAAATTTTTAATGGAAAAATTGAAATATAATTGCTCTTTCTTTCTTTATACTTGCAGAGGAAGATGGAATTTGGTGAATCAATTTTGGGGTTCTTGATTTTTGTTGTTGTTGTTGTTTGTTGACTGAGTAAATATTGTTCTTGCAATTGTATGATATTCTGACTCGGACCAAAAGACCAAAGGCCCAGTCTAATCTTCTTAATTCTTTCTACTTTCTTAATTGGTAGAATTTTGGTATAAGTCAAATGCCCAAACCGGACGGAAAGCAACTAATAATATTCAAATGTTTTAAATATTTGCTAGTAGTATTATTTAAATATTTAAAAAATATAAGACACTTTGATTTTATCATTCACAAGAAAAAATTAGAAACAAATTGCAATCTAATGGATTTATTTTAATTACATAAAAGGTCTGTAACAATCTGATTCGTCGTTATTAAAGGCAACTCATGTGGAGTCCCAAATTTTTTGAAATAAGTTACCAAATTTAAAATTGAATACACGACGATTTTGATAGAAATTTGAACTTATTTGAGCTGACGTCATTCCGCCATAGCGGAAAGCCTCTCACCATGACGACGTCGCTGTAATGCTTATTTTGATAGAAATTTGAACTTATTTGAGTTGACGTCATTTCGCCATAGCGGAAAGCCTCTCACTATGACGACGACGCTGTAATGCTTGCACGGCTGCTATAGCGCAGCTGGCAGAATCAAATCCTAGATAAAAATGATGTATTTTTTATTTTTCCTCTCACTTTTCATGTAGACAACATGCGAAGGTTACTCCAATAATTCTACTAAGTCACCCTTAGTTTGGGAACCAGAGAGGGAAGAGATTTCAACGCCAAAAAGAGTTAAAATCCAGGAATTTCTGATCTACATTCATCTAAATTCGCCCCCACTGAGTCAAAAGCATGTGTTTAGCGTTCTTTAGCAAGTGTTTTGCCTCCAGATAGACTAGGTTTTCTTACTGAGTAGTTAGACATGTCTTATATTTCATAATATTCTTGTAGACTGACGAGAGATTTCATGGCTAGGCTTTCGGACACGGAGTCTAAATGATTGAATATGTGGTTAGTTGTGGTTTAGGCCAATGATAAACTGACTAACTATGATTGGTTGTATGATATGCTTAGGTGTTATACTGAGGAAGATAATCGTGGTGATTGTATTATGCTTAGGAATATTTGGAAGAAATCTTTTGTGTAGGTGATTTTTGTTTGTTTCCAAGTTATGTAATGTTGCATGTTAACTGCTTTGTAGTATTATTTATTTATGCATGTAGGAAAAAGTAAAAGGCTAATGTGAAATGACATCATGTTGATAATCTCATGCGATGAACCTTATAGATGAAAACACATAATTAAGCTATACCTAAAGAAGAATGAAAATTATAATGAAAATCATATATTTCATAAGAACCCTGACTTCTACAAGTCATTAACTGAAGAATTATGTTTACTTTGAGGCTTAATGAATGAAAGGATACTCATTTATGAAATCTCACATATCGGAATGAAAAACCTTAGCTTAAACCCTTGAACTGGAGCTTGAAGGTGAAAAACTCTAGTTTTTTACTTAAGAGGAGTTTGATCGCACTGTCTGATAATTCTAAGTGTTTGTCGTGAGGGTAGGGGTTTTAATCGACTAACTTCCCCTTAATTACTCTTAAAATATGCCAAACGATATAATCTAGGAGTTAAAAGAGTGAAAAAAGACCACAACAACTCTAGAAAAAAACAAGTCGGCGGGTTCCACAATGGCCATCTAAGGTCCGTGAATTGATCTACAAGTTGTAGTTCCCTTAAATAGAAATCAGGCTAAATATTGAATTTTTGAGGTTCCATTTACGAGATCAATCTATAGTCCTTGGTTCCATTTATGAAACATAAATTTAGTCCGTGAAAATCAGGCTAAAATTAGGTTTTAGGACTTTATTTTATGAGCTTAATCTACGGTCCGTAAAGCAACTCATGATTCGCATACTAGACCCATAAAACTAAGGCTAAGATCCATGTTTCTAAAGTTGATATATGAGCGTCATATATTGTCCGTGATTCCATTTAGGAGCCGTAAATTCTATCCGTAAACCCCAAGTTTTTAAAATTGTCAATCATTTAACTCATCATGATTTGATCAACTTAGAACTTCTGAGGTATTACATGGCCTTAACGGGATATGCACTCTTTAATAATATGTTCACAAAATCTTCTAGATAAAAATGCATACGTATTTTTATAAAGAAGCCAGTTTTTCAATCATCTTATATATATAGCATATTATTTTGAAACTTGCTTTCTAATTAGATCCTCAAGATAAGGCCAACCATAAAAATATTTACCAATGACTATGTATTGTAAATCTTTTGTGATGTTCATTCGTGATACTTTTTGGATGTAGTCCACTTCATAAACTAGTACAATATCAATGAAATTGATCTGCTTAATGGGATTATATCAATATTATATTTTGGCTGAAGTCATCGGTGGCCCCCTAAACTTGGCACAATCTTTCACTTAGACACATCAGCTGAAGGATTTTCATTTTAAATACCTAACGTAGGGTCCCGATGTGTCACTTTAACACTTTTTGCACAGACTTCTGTAGACCATAGGCGCGTGCAACACAAGCTGTTCTACGTGGATTAACTGACCAATTATATGATACCAACTCTTAAACCTCTTTACACGTCATTTTTATTCAAAGTAAAAGACAAATTAAAGAAGGTAATGTTGTATTTTGTTGATCTTTCAACTTCCTTCATATGATTCTCTTTCTTCTCCGATGAAAACTCTAGGTAAATGTCACTTCACATGTATTGCTTTGTTTTTCCTTCAATTCGTTGTTAGTAATAACCATTGTTGAATTTTATGTCGCCATTTTTCAGGTTTAAGGTTGTATTGACGAGGTATCGGGGTTGTGCGACGTTGGAGAAATTGATGAAGGTGTATTTTGTTTTCTACCTTTGTTTTCTTGAAGAAGGTGTATTTTATTGTTGATTCCACTTTATTTTCATTTTTAATCTAGGTTTTGACCTAACTAGTGGTGATAAAGTAAGGGGCTTTTTGGGTATTTCCTTTTATTGGGGGTCTCCTTGTCGGGATATGGACAACTATATTTTAACTTGTTTCATCATGGGGGTGTGTTGTTGCAAACCCTAACCCTACTTACCAACGAGAAGTAGATGTATTTGGTGTCGGCATAGATAAAGATCATTTTAGTATTGTCGAGTTTATTCCTACACTAAAGACCTTGGGTATACAAATGTGAAGGGAAGATAACAATGAATTAGTTCAAGTTACTTCTGATACTCAATTGTTAGAATTTGTGAAAGACTTGGTAGATGGTGATGAGTTTCATGTGTATGTGGTATATGAAGTTGATGAGTTGGAAGAATTGCCTACTCCAACTGGTCTTTTACCATAGTCTGATCCTGTTGATGAATCTGTGGGTATAAATACTGAGGGAACTGTGGAGAATGATTCAGATTTGAATGGAGTTGATACAGAACTACCCGGAGGTGATACAAATCAGAATGAAGCTAAATCAGATATGTCTAGTAATGACACAGATGTAGATGTTATTCCAGATGAAGATGATTCAGATGTTGATGAAGAATTGAGATCCCTTAGGGCTGAAAAGAGAAACAAAAGAAATCCTAATCTTAGGAAGAAAAGAGATAAGAAGAAGAAAACAATAACTGAAGAAGTACCAATAGGTAAGGCTGGTGTGGATAGAGGCTTTGAAGATATTGGAATAAATAAGAAGGATAGATGTGTTGGCAGATTGGGAAGAGATGAGAAGTATATTGATAGCTCAAAATGTGATAGTGATGATAACACTGATATGCTAGATGCAGAAGTTGTTGGAGGTGTTGATCTACCAGGCAGAAGAAAGAGCAAAAAGGTTAGGTATGATGATGAATGTACTGTTGTTATTTTTGAACTTGGAATGATTTTTTAGAATGCTAAGGAATTTAGAAAGGCTTTGGCAAAATATGTTGTTGAAAAAAAATTCAGATTAAGTTAAGGCCTAATGAAGCTCATAAAGTGAGAGCTAAATGTAAATTCAAAGAAAAATGCAAATGGTTGTGCTATGGTGCTATTGATAGGGATTTTGGTAACTTTATGATTAAGAATTACCATCTTATATACAAGTATTTACCATCAAATAAGAACAAAATGTGTACAACTAAGTTCCTAGCAAGTAGATTCAAGAATGAAATAACTAAACAACCATCTTTGAGGATTTGGAAAATACAAGAATTGTGCAGGGAGGAGTTAGGACTGCATGTGGGTAGAACAATTTGTTACAAGGCAAAGATGATGATTCTTAGAGAAAACATGGGTAACTGGAATATGGAATTTGCAAGGTTATATGATTATGTTGAAGTTATAAAACAAACTAATCCTGATAGTTCTGTTTAGGTAAGGATGGATAGAAAAACTGTACCAGGAAAGAATTTGTGTGTGTACTTATATGTATGATTGGATGCATTGAAGAAGATGTGGAATAAAGGATGTAGAAGAATAATAATCCGAAGAAACAGAAAATACCAAAAAGTTTGAATTCACAGCTAATAACATTAATTCAATTGGCATTGACATAATAGGAATATTTCGTCTATTAAGGAGGATTCCCCGAATACCTGAAATAGAGATAATCATAGAAAATGTGAAATATTTGATAGGATCCATTTCGGGAACGTAGAATGTAATCTTAAAAGATGCTTGTAAGGGTGAACTTCTTGTAGCAGTTGGAAGGAATGGAAACAATCAGATGTTTCCTATAGCCTAGGCAGTTATGAACAAGGAGACTAAACATAGCTGGAGTTTCTTTATCAACTACTTGAAAGAGGACCTGCAGTTGGGTACTGGACAGAGTCTTACTGTAATGTTAGATATGCATAAGGTAATTGTCTATTACTTTTATAATTGTAGATATGTAGATAAATGTATTTTCTTTCTTGAATTGTATTGAATTGTATTGAATTGTATTTTATTGTAGGGTCTTCAAGCAGCTGTTGGGGAACTGCTGCCAAATGCTGAAGTTAGAATGTGTGCTAGACACATATGGTCTAATTGGAGTAAAAGATGGAAGGAAGAGGAAAGGAGAAAACAATTTTGCAGATGTTCTAAGGCAACTTTTGAAGTGGAGTACAATGAGGAGCTTTACAAAATGAGTAGACTTGGTAATGAAATTAATGATGATTTATTGCATTATCCACAAGTGTCATGGGTTAGAGCATTCTTTCAAGAGCATTTCAAATGTGATGCAGTTGAAAATAACATGTGTGAAACCTTTTACTCATGGATCTTATCATGTAGACACAAATCAATAATAACCATATTGGAGGAAATTATGAGAAAAATAGTGACTAGAACTGTGGATATGGTTAAGTTTGTTGACACCTGGATATGTGATATTGCACCTATGGCTAGACTTATGTTGGAGGAGAATAAGGAAAAGTCTAGGGCATGCAAGGTGCTTTGGAATGTTGATTGGGTTTGAGATTGAAGAAGGGCAGTATAGGCATACAGTCAACTTGACTAATAGAATTTGTAGTTGTAGAACTTGGCAATTGAGAGGCATTCCATGCTAACATGCTATTTCTATTTTGTACCACATAGAACAAGAACCTGAACCACTTGTGGAGCATTGGTATAGGAAGGATACCTTCTTAAAGGCTTATAGTCATTTCATTCAACCAATTTCAAATATGAAGATGTGGCCTGAAACTAACAATCCAAGGATTGAGCCTCCTGAACCTAAACAAATGTCTGGTAGACCTCCAAGAAATAGAATAAAGAGTAAAGATGAACCAAGAAAGAAGTATGGAAAGATGTCCAAACAAGGGGTGAAAATTACTTGTTCCAAGTGTAAACAACAAGAAACATTGCAAGGTAACATAATTTATTATTTGTTTGTGCCTTTTTTAAGTTCTTGTTGAATGTAATGAAAAAACTTTATATTTGATATTTAGGTTGGTGTCCATACTTCACAACCAGCTAGCCACAGTTCACAATTTACTGCTGGTCAAAGTTCACAAGGAAGTAGCCATTCTAAACCGACAAGCTCCTACCAACCTGGACCAACAAGATTCAACCAACCTACATCAACAACATCAAGCAATCATGCTTCTTCAACAACAGTTTGTGGTGATACCAGTAGAGTTAAGAGGGCAATGGAGCTGCAAAAACAAACCAACTACCACCATTTGTGGATACAAGTATTCCTGTTACAAGAGGAATAACCAGTCAACTACCTCCAAAGACAAGACAAACTACTGGACAAAAAAGAAGAAGAGCTGCAACTGGAGAAGATTATGCAAAAGGGGGATCAAAGAGGCCAACTAATGGTGAATCAAGTAATGCTGGATTTGGCATCTACACAAGTGCAAGTGGTACCCAAATACTAAACGTAAGTTTGTCACAAACTGTCTCTTAAATGAATGTAAGTTTATATATTAATTTTGGTTTTTTCTTCAAAAAACAGCCTGGAACTTCAAGTCAAAGGATTTCTACCAACAGGTTCAAGTTATAAGGATACAAGTTTAACGGGTAAAGACTTTGGCTTTAAGCCTAGAGGCTTAACCACTTCCCAATTGCAGCAAATGGCAAACAAAAAGAAGAAGTAACACCAACTTAGAATAGGTTGATTTTGGGACCTTATTTTGCTGTCTAATGTTTTTGGAGTATGCTAGCTTTATTTTGATACTAGTAAACACTTTTGTGAAGGTTGTATGTAGCTTTTGATTATGCTAGCTTTATTTTGGGGCCTTATTTTGGTACACTTTTTTGAAGGTTGTAGCCTTGAATAGTATGTAGCATAATGCTAATTTTGAGCTCATTATGGAGCATGCAATATAACTGTCTACGTTTTGTGTAATTTGGGTGTTACATTGTGACGAGTATGACCAATAGTGTAATTTGGCTATTTGCTTTTGGTGTTACATTGTGAGAACGAATTTGAGATTTGTATGTAGCCAAAAAATCAATTTTACTGCAATAACAACATAGAATTTCATTGAATCCAAAATGCACATTTACATCGAAAATTTACAGCAACAACAACATCAAAATACTACTAGACCAAACACCAAATACAACATCAAAATACTACTAGACCAAACACCTCAAGAACACTAACAATTAGGCTTCAATTTCCATATTCCAAACATCACCAACCCAGTAGCAACGACACCAACAATAAATATATTTCTTGCTCGCTTTAGTTTTTCATCAAAAGCATTGACTTTCTTCAATAATCCCTACATTACCTTGTTTGATTGTGGAGGGTGTCGATTTTCATACCAAAGAAAATAGTCACAACCACCCATTTTCTATAAAACCAATCAAAAAGAATTAGACGCCAACAATTAATCATCTAATTGACTTTAAAAAAATAAGGGAAGCAAAGAATTTTACCTTTGAAATTCTACAAGTAAAAAATCTACGCCTTGAATTTAATTGGGTCCATGAAGTCTTTAATAGTGCTTCATTACCACACCTACAATATCGACCTTCATCCACATATGCCATGGAAGAATTGGAGAAGCTCGACATGAAAGTACTAAGGGCCAAGAATTAAAGAAAGGTTGAAGAAGAGAGAAATTGAAAAAGACGAGAGAAATTGGGGTCTTAATTAGGGTACAATTTGAGAAAAAATAATACAAATAGATGATGTGGAGTAATATTACAGTTGGGGATGCCATATTAGACGAAATTTTGATGTTTACGCGCCTTGAATCAGTGAAAATCACGTGACACTCCAGCTGTGCAAAAAGTGTTAAAGTGACACATCGAGACCCTACGTTAGGTGTTTAAAATGAAAATCCTTCAGTGAGGTGTCTAAGTGAAAGATTGTGCCAAGTTTAGGGGGTCACCGATGGGTTAGCCCTTATATTTTTTTACTTGGAGAGGCATCATTGAGAGACCAGGGTTGCAATATATATATATATATTCATTAGACGTCTTCATAGTTCAAGTGAACAAGTTACTATTACTATATCAAAAATATCATTAGCGGCAATTAGCACTTTTTGTATATGTCCCTAAAGCCTTTAGCGACATTGGTTCTAATGGCACTTAACTAATGCCGGTAAAGACTTTAACACTTTTTATTAATGTCAATATTTTATGCCGCTAAAAGTTATTTTTTGTTGTAGTGTATATGATTAACCGCATTGAATATTCACAAAAAAATCTACTATTTTCTCGTGTAAATTAATTGTTTGAAAATTTGTTTAAATAATATGGATACTATTTACGATAACATGTATTTCCTAAATCGACGACATCCAAGTGTAATTCACATACCAATAGATTAGTATTATAAGAAAATTAATAAAACTAAATAACATACAAAAAATCAAATGGATGATAAAATAACTTAATTAATATGATTTGTTTTCGACATTTGAAAACCCCATTTATTTGGTTTAATTTTCCTTTTTAGAGAAATTTTGTCCCAAATCGAACCTTGAATATCATTAGTGGTGGGTTGGAGATAAAGAAAAACATAAGTCTACTATTTAACTAATTAGCTACCAACATATATTAGTCAAACTTGATTAATTACACACTATAATATTAATTGCACTTTACTAACTATATAACAATAATTATTATGCGTCGATCTACACAAATAATAGTCAAATTTATTAAATTTTATTGATCATATTTAAATTCATCTCATATCATTATTAATGCATATAAATGTGAATATATCGGTAAAAATAATTTTATTGTAATTTTTAATGCATATGATATAATATCTTTGTAAAAATAAAATTAGTCAATGATTTTCAATTTGACGTTCTTCTTAAAAAACCCCTCATAAATTTGTGTGTCATGATATGGTTCTCACACCATTTTTTCTTCTTTTACTACTCCTTAATTAACATATTATTATTCATATCGTATGAGCTTAATTACTCCTAGTTAACCTTAGCCGATCTCACATCTTCGTATCCTTACACTTGAAAATATAGAGAAATTATTTTCGATAAAATGATTAAAAAGAGACAGTAACAACAAATAGAAACAATAACAAGATCATATATCATAAATTTGTATAGATTCATATATAGTCTAGAGACGAATGGCTATAACAATAATAGCAGTAAAATATTGTTGCAATGACAAACTAGCCTGTCTAAGCTTCTCATCTTCTTCATATACTGATTTATGTACAAAGCCATAATCACATGAACGCACATCACCGATCGATTCAGTCATAAAATAAATTACTTGTCCATATTTTTTAACACCATAATACCCGATCGCACTTTCTCTACTATATTCTACAAATGTATAAAACGACGAACACGAATTGTATAGTTCCTTCAATGTTGCGTTCTTCGTTTTATCAAGGAGAGAATTCACCATAGTTGATGTTGATTTGATGAGGTCCGTAGTCATATTGAGCGTGATTGTGCCTAGGGTTTTAAGATCAGCGGTTTTGGAACGAGGGTCTGATCGTAAGAGTTTCTCACACAAGGAAGGAACGGGCGTCTTGATGCAAACATCAGTAACTAAATCACCCTTCACAAGTGTAGATGTGAAGAGGATGGAGAGAAGAGCATATGAAAAAAATGAGGTAAGAATCAAAGAGGTAGCCATATAATTTCTTTGATTACTTTGCTCACAAAATTATAATTAAAGGTTAATGGAGCTACCCCTCTTTATATAGGAGGAAAAAAGAAGAAACATTTATTGTGATTTTAATACAATCCTATCTAATAATATGGTTGATTAAGATCTTTTTTTGTTTAAAATATGCAAATGGATATCACTAGAAGTATCTAGATTTCAAAACAAATTTTCAATTTTCAAATGGTCAATAAAACATTTAATTGTAGCTTTTTCAGCAAACGATTTATAAAATGTAACACATACAATTTTGGTGAATATTCCAGCATAACACTATCAAATTAATTATTGTTATGACTTATCGATCGTGTATATGTAGAAATTTTCTCCGACCCTATACATTTTCGATAGTTTTCACAACATTATACCAAAGTAAACTTGGAGGAAAATAGAGGGACGGATCTATCATTTTCGAATTAAACATTTATAACATTACTTAAAAAAATCAGAACCGGTATTTTTGGACAATGGACATGTATTAAAATACGTTTAATCACTTCAAGACAATAGAAATCATTTCAATGTAATGAATTCAAACATGTTCCCTATGAACCTCAATGAACCATTTCAACAAACATATTTTCCTCAACCACCTGTAGTACCTTACTTAGTTCCACCGAATGATTTCTTCGCAAGTGAATGACTGGAACAAAGATCTAGAATTCGATAATCTTAATGATGAAATAATGATAGAAAATCAGATTGACACTTATTACGATGGACATCATTTCAACTATGTTTAATCGCTTTCTGGGCAATAAAAATCATTCAATGTAATGAATTCAAACAAGTTTCATTACATTGTTTAATACTATTAATTTGTCTAGCAAAGTTATTATTATTTAAAATGTAGCTACAGATCTGATACGATTGGAAAATTCACTTATTTAACTATAGTTACAGATTTGATCTGAACCCCACTACAGCTCACATCCACCCCAAGATTAGAGGCTAGATTCATATTTGCGGAGCTAGTGCCACAACGGGGGGTCACCAAACAAACAAAACAAGTCATGGACGTCTATATAAATTCTCACTTCATCATATAGATATTCTCAAACTTGTTTGGGACTGAGACATAGTTATTGTGCTTGTTAAAAATTATCTTGTATATATAAGGTTGTAATTAATTTTTATATATGTACAATATATGTTGATCAATCCCTTTTTATAATGATAAGAATAGCGTACCTTTGAAAGAATTTACTTCAAGAATTCATGGTATGTTTGACAGAAAAGTTGTATCATTATCAACCAAAAGAATATTAAGGCCACAGAATTTTGAAGGAACACCACTAATGAACCTCTCCAAATTACTGACATAGACAAGTGAAAAATTCATAATTTCACCAGCAGTAAACCAAATGATATACACAGTTCTCTGAGCAAAACCTGTTGCAATCCTAATCATCGACATCTGACTCGTGGTAAATCATCTTAAAATTGGTGGAGCGTCCTGGGCAACCTAACAATTCTGCAGCAAAACGTGACGAATATGAGGACACACAGTCCTCTGAACAGTTCCAGCATTCCTTTCTCTTTGGTATGATAACAAACTTCTCCAAAACGACTGCATTCTTTAGCAGAAACACAGAAAGTTTTAAGAGCTTATCATATGACCATACACATATCCCAGTGGAGTAGACAATCTTGACCCTCTTGAGATTGGGGAACGAAAAGTTTGAAATCCAGCTATCGAAATCGATATCATCTGCTCTACGCAAATAACTTGACTCATAGTAGCAGTGGAAACAACTATGCTGAGATTGACAATATAATGTGGATCAAATATAGGTCCAACCCTTAATGAAACAGATATTATACAGAAGTGACAAAAAAATGCAATGGTAAAAGTGTCTCATACAGAACAGATTTCAAAACACACGAATATGGTTTTCAGCAAATGATTATGACACCATATTCCTATCTAAAAGACTAATGGAGAAGGTAAAACAAGCGAAGAATGAAATATGTCAAGTTTGTCAACTATCTGTTTTCTTTTCAGAGAGTCGTAAAATAAAAGGTCCTGGCCATATTACTATGTAACTTTATAGTGACGCCTAAATTAGAGGAGGAAGAGAGATGACATCAAAATCATTTCTAAGCTTTTGATGGAAAGGCTTAAAAGTGTGATTAGCAAATTTGGTTGATAGTGCACAAATGGCAATAATAAGGAGTAGACAAATTATGGATACAGTCCTGATAGCTAATGAATGTCTGGATTCGAGATTCAAGAGTGGTAATCCAGGTATTATTTGCAAGTTAGACGTGGAAAAAGTATATGATCATGTTAGTTAGAGCTTATTTGGCAACATTATTAAGGAAATGGCCTTCGGCAACAAGTGGATAAAGTGGATCTCTTTTTTTTTTTTTTTGTGTTAGCACTGCCATAACCATTAATAGTATGCTAGAAGGTTTTCTGCAGCATAAAGAGAATTCAGACAGTGTGATCCCATCTCACCTTTTATGTTCACATTAGTTATGGAATGTTTTAGTAGGATGTTGTGTATAGCTAGTTTGCAAGACAAGCTCAAAGGCTTTAGAGTGACACGAAGGATTCCTTTTCATTCGTGTAGATTTCACATTTACTCAATGTTGATGATACACTTACTCTCTATGATGCAAATGTAGAACAACTGATACACTTCAGACTTATCCTGGCGGTATTTGAAGCTTTGTTACCTACACACAATTGGAGGAAAAGCCTTATCTACTCGGTGAACAAGGTGGCACTAGGAGACTTGCAAGTACTCTTGGTAATTTATTTGGGTATTCCATTGGGAGAAAATCATAAATCTGACAGCATTAGGCAGATTTTGCGAAAAGAGACTTAGCTGGAAAAAAACAGTATTTATCACTTGGCTTTGATGAATAGTGTATTTGATTCTTTACCTACTTATATTATGTCCTTGTTTGCTCTACCAACAAAGATTGAACAAAGACTTGATAAAGTGAGGGATTTTTTTATGGCATGGTATAAGGGCAAGAAATCCTTCAACCTTGTCAATTGGAAATCACTACTCAAGGAGAAGAATGTTGAGGACTGGGGATCAAGAATCTAAGGATACACAATAAAAGCTTGTTAATGAAGTGCCTTTGGAGGTTCAACATAGAGAAGCAAGCTTTGTGGAGGTTAAATACAGCTTGAAGGATATTGGTGCACTAAACCAGTCAAAAAAACTTATGGATAAGCATAAGGAACCTATGGCCTGAATTCAAACAACTCACAAGTATTGGAGTTGAGCAAAACAGTTTTCTGGCTGAATGAATGGATTGGTCATAGTACTTTGAAGGACCAGCCCAGATTAGTACAATGGAGTTTTCTCTTATAATGCTACCGTGACTGACGCTTGAGTTAATGGAACTTGGTGAGTTTTAAAGAAATATGAATGATTGGGAATATCCGAGAATATGTGATTTTCATCACTTACTGGAAAGCTTTCAAGGTTGCACATCTGGTGAAGACAAATTGAAATGGAATGGCTGCATGAAAGGAGAATTTTCAGTAAGTCTTGTTACAGAAAGTCAAGTATGGAAGTCAAGTGTTCCTCCATGCAGACTCTATTAATAATCTGTGTTTGCATTGTCCTATTACAGACCAACTATGGCAGCTATATCTCAACTTGGCCGGTATCAGATTGTCTATGCCGGCAAATACACAAGATTTTTTGCCTTGTTGGTATAGGCAAGGATTGGACAAAGCAAAATCTAGTTGGTAGAAATCAGTGCAGACGATTTTAAGTTAGATTGTATTATGTGATTTCACTTTTGGGGTAAAAAGGACAACACAAACGATGCAATAACTTTACAAGAATTCTTAGTGTCTCTCTATTCACCTATACAGAATCTTAGCACTACCTTTGAGCTTTTTATAAATACAATTATTACCATTTCAAAAAAAAAAAAAGATTTGTATGCATCAAAATGTCAAAAGATGAACAGGTATGAAAAAGGCAAGGATATTGGAAATTACGTAAGATTCCATGTCTATGTTGAGTGTCTCCACATGAGGCGAGGCCTGCAAAAGACTAGCAACTCCATACAAGTTATACTCTGATATATGAAATTTTAGACATTTGCATTTCAATTCTGCATTATGCACTCCATCTAGCTGCAGCATGAATAAGACCTGGTGCAGGAATCCCAATGAAACTAGTAAAGAACAGAAAAAGAGAAAGCAATAAAAAGAACATAGATCACGATAGTCTTATGACAATGGTAGACATCTAAACACTATAAGCAATATCAATGTATGAAATGCTACTTCACCTAGTCATATTTTGCCAAATTGAAATGTTGACAGAAATTACACAGTTTTTTTTTCTTATTTTTGCAGAAATATTCATGTATACAAAAGCAGTCAATTATATAATACAGCATTCTGCAACTGTTAGCGAATAAAGTAATTTTGAGTCAGTAATAAACCTCTACAAACCAGGTTCCGATTGTTAGCTCTGTCACATGTCTCAATTTGTGAAGATAATCTTGCACGAGCAAAGTCCAAACACACGATGATAATTACGGCATTTGTCAAACTCACCATACTCGTAATCATCCTGAATATCACTCTCACATCTGATATCAAAAGTAATCTCAGCAGTTACCAAGGAAGATACATTCACTAGCCTACACTTAAAATCATCAATGTCGCTTGAAATCTCCAAATGCTGAATATATGGTGCAACAATTTCCAAAGTGTGATCACCTTCTTCATATTCGGGCCAAATGTCTTTCAACTTTAATATCTTTAAATTAGGATTATTCATTTCCAGACGGCGAAAACTATGGAAAAGAGATAATTCTAGAGATTCTAAAGCAGGACAACCTGACAATAACTTTACAATGACTTCATTGTATAACTTCACATGCTCAAGTTTCAGTTTCTTCAGAGATCTCCATGATATAACAGCTCGTTAATCAAAAGCACAATCAGACAAAGATAAAGTTCTCAACGATGAGCAAGTATACAACACTTGAGGCAATGTGTACATGTCAGAAAAAACTGACTCCAATTTAATATCTTCAACTTGGTTTTCTATAACATAAGTAAGCCATTGTTTGACATTGAAGCTGTAACGAGCAATGGACCAGAAATCTAGATGGAATTTTCGGATTTTGGAAGAAGAACGTTGAGCAAATGCATAGTCTATGAAGGATACAAAGTTTTCAGCTTCCGAATGCTTGTTACAGAGTAAAACGAGATTATCAGTACAAGTCCAAAGATGTTGCCACTTTTTTGAGACAAGAGATGTTTTGAAAGCATCCTTTATCGGCAAAAGAGAGATAATTTGAACCAGAAGTGACTCCGGCAGCTTGTTGATTTCGTCTAGGGTTTCCTCATCCACCATTTTTTTGGGTTTTTTCCACATTTTGTTCTTCTTTGGGGAAAATTTCCTGGCGATACTAAATTGTGTGTAATTTAACACTATGATCAATATTAGTATTTAGTTTACCAAAAATACGTTTCTATTACTACCAAAAATACTGAAACAGTTGGTAAAATCCTTCTGTTCATTGATTTTATTTTTGGTAACTATAAAAATACTCTAGAAGTTGAGGCAATTATTATAGTTTCATTTCAAATTATTGTCAGTTTTATTAAAAATATATTTTTACTTGACTAACTAAAATTAGATACATGATGGATTCGGCTCCTCTCCATTTTTCTTCTCTCTATTTTTCTCAAGTTCCTAGACACATGGCATAGATTAAAATAAATGGCTAAGATTTAATTTTCCAAAGTAAATCTCTAATCATGATTTAACTAATAAATACAATATATATTTAGTATTAAAAATTATTATAATCTCACAATCTTAGCAACATATTATCTTGTCCATAAATATAGGGAAAAAAAAGTTCTTCCTAATTACTTTTTTTTTACGTGGGATCTTTTTTACTTTTCGTTTAAATATTGAACTGCTGCCAAATATAGCTAATGTTAATTTTGGAGGAAATAAAAAAAAGGCAAAGTAAAATAGGAAAAATAATACTCTTCAATAGATAATGGTTAAAAAGAAAAATTCAATGAAAAAATGCAATAAAAATATCAACTTAAAAATAAAATAAAATTAACATCCTAAGTAAAAAAAAATTAGGAAGAAAACTTTTTCCCCCCTAAATTTATGAACAAGATAATATATTGTTAAGATTGTGGGGTTATAGTAATTTTAAAAATTAAATATATAATATATTTATTAGTTAAATCATGATTAGAGATTTACTTTGAGAAATTAAATTTTAGCCATTTATTTTAACATATGCCATGTGTCATTAATCCAAATAGGAACTTGGGGAAAATGGAGGAAGAGAAATGGAGAGGAGTTGAATCCATACAGGATATACCCCATTTGCCACATAATATAGCAGTGGTCTCAAACTCTTGGAACTTATTTTTATTTTTTTTATTGAGTTGAAATTCAAATTATGTTTACAAAAGATAAATAAATATTAGTATATTAGTATTCTTGAAATTAAGTTGGTCATGACCAAACTCGACTTTTTTTAGCCTAGAGCCCTAGACCAAAGTATATTTGAGCGGATCATGACTGAAATTGAATTTTAAGTATATGGGGGCATTTGCTAACTCATGGTTGTCATAGTATCACATTGATTGATGAAGA
>JAJOOR010004316.1:0-31710 GCA_036250505.1 Solanum acaule
TAATTCATTGATTTATGATAGATTGGATGTTAACAAATAGACATGATTAGATTTTATTTATTAAGAAGATAGCCTTGAAAAATATACAGTATGATATTTTATCTAGGGAAAAGGATCTCAAATATATTTGAACTTTAACCGAAATTGCAGTAATGATATCAAACTTTGGAAATGACCTTTTACCCCCTACATTATTTAATAGTGTATTTTAAAGGTATATATATGTCCACGTGAACATCATAAATATTGCATAATTATAAATAATAACGTGTCCATGTGTGCACATATATACCTTTTAAATACACTATTAAATAGTGTAGGGGTAAAAGATCCTCCATAAAATTTGGTATCGTGACAACAATTTCAGCCAAAATTAAAGTATTTTTCAGATTTTTTTCCCTTTTATCTACTAGAAACAAAAGACTTGTCTAATGGTACTATTTCCAAGTGCTAAAGATTTCCACATCATATAAGTGACATAAAGTGTAAATGAAGACTAAAAATTAGGGACGGCTTAAGTTTTTATGACTTAAAATTTAAATTTTAATAAGAAATCTTGAATTTTAAACAAATAATATTAGAAAATAAAAAAATTAGCGAAGGATAAAAAATTTATAACTGAACAATACAAATTTCATGTTAATCTTATTTAGCTATAAATTATTAAAAAATTCAATCAGTTAAAAGCGTTATAGCAATGAGTTAGCTAGGAATTGCTAACAAATTTATAGCTAATTTCATATTTTAAGTTTTTTTTTTCAAGTTAAAAGTTATAATCAGATTTATATTTTCTAGTTGATGTATTAAAATTTTAAACAAATAATTTAAAAACTATCAATATAACCAAATAAGAAAAATAGCAAATATTATAATACTTAAAAGGGAAAAAGGTCTGAAAAATATTTTAACTTTTGCCGAAATTGTTGTTACGATACCAAACTTTGAAAATGACTTTTCACCCCCTGTACTATTTAATAGTACCTTTTACCCCTTGTACTATTTAATAGTGTATTTTAAAGATATATATGGGCCTACGTGGACATCATAAATATTGCATCATTTTAATAGTAATGTGTCCACGTGAGCACATATATACATTTAAAATACACTATTAAATAGTGCGGGGGTAAAAAGTCCTCCATAAAGTTTGGTATCGTAACAACAATTTCGGCTAAAATTGAAGTATTTTTCAGACCTTTTTCCTTACTTAAAAGTTAAAACAATATTATCTAATTCTAGAAGTTTCAAGACTTGATTTCAAAATATTGTTTTGGCTACTTCAAAGTATTATTTATCAAAATTTGAAATATGAATTATGTACTTTTCAACTATATTTTCTTCTAGAATAGTAAGATTATACGTTTGACGCTTTGAATTGCAATATGAAAACTCTTGTGGAAAAAACTACGAATTCTTCTGGAAAAAACTTTGAATTTTTGTGAACTCTGCTCCACCATTTCTCTTTTCTGCATTTTTTTTCTTAATTTTTGCTTGGATTAGAGATATATATCATAGTTTAAAATAAATAATTGATATTTAAATAATTAAAGTAAAATTGTGATCACGTGATTAAAATAATTAATTAATTTCATATTGTTGCTTCTAAAATATTTTTACAACCCCATAATTGTAGATTTATATTATATCTTAGCCTTATATTATTTCTAAATATATTAAAAACTTTTCTTTCTTACCTTGAGTAATTAGAAAAATAAGAAGTAAACTTCAACCAATGATAATAAAAATTTAAAGAAATTTACAAAATAATATTTGTCACAAAATAAAAATTAAAAGTATGGCATGATATATTTTAAATATTAGAATCAAAAGAAAGCACTATCTACTTTTCTCTCAGAAAGTCACTCACTCAACTATCAATTGTTTTATCAGAAAGTCACTCAACCTATTTAATTGATATTTTAATTAAAATTTGCTCATATAATTTTTTTTATTTAAAATCCAATTTTTTTATTTAAAAAAAACATTTAAAATATTTAGTGACCCGCCTCACTTGACCCGACCCGTTAAAAATATAATATTGACCCATTTTATTTTACCCATTCTCCTACCTTATTCCACTCTCTTCTCAGACTCTTTCTCCTGTTTTTTTTTTTTTTTTTTTGCTGGTTCTCCATTGCTGCCTTTTCTTCTTCTTTTAGTTGAGTTTTAATTAGGTATCTCAATTTCTAGTATATGAAATTAAAGGAATCTAATGCATGGGTTCGGACTGGCACAAATTTATTTCGATTTGTATTTTAGAGTATTGTTTTGATAAACGAATATTTGTTCGGAAGCTAAGGAGTCCCTTTGATTACATCTTCCTCAGCAAATAATTCTCACAACACTAAAAAGAAGTGAATGTGGTCTGAAGGGAGACATGTAAAAGCAAGTTTAATTACTTAAGGCTCTATGGAGATTCTGGTTCATATTATTCTTCCAACCAAAAAGCAAATTATTACAAGTTAAGAGTTGAACATGGCCAAAGCACAGATTTTTATTCTGATTATCAGATTCTTTTAATTTGACTATTTTAAATCAGATTTCTTTAGTTTCCTACGTAATATAAAACTTGAAATTGAAGAATTAAAGAAGAAATGGGTCATAATTAAAACCTATAGGAACTAATTATTACATTATAATTTTGTATATAACATTTGTAGGATTTTTATCAAACTTTATAGATAAAAGAGGAAGAAGAGGCAGCAATGGAGAACGCAGAGGAGAAAAGCAGAAAGAGTCCGAGAAGGGAGGGAATATGGTAGGAGAATGGGTAAAATAAAATGGGTCAATATTATTTTTTTAACGAGTTAGGTCAAGTGAGGCGGGTCACTAAATGGTTTAACTAGTATTTTTTATTATTTTTAAAATTTTGGATTTTAAATAAAAAAAATATATCAGCAAATTTTAATCAAATTATCAATTAAATAGGTTGAGTGACTTTTTGAGAGAACAATTGATAATATAGTGACTTTTGAGTTAAAATTCAAAGTTGAGTGACTTTCTGAGATAAGAGTGGATAGTTGAGTGACTTTCTGAGATAAGAGTGGATAGTTGAGTGACTTTTGAGTTAAAATACAAAGTTGAGTAACTTTTTGAGAGAAAAGTAGATAATTGAGCGATCATCTGAGATATTAATTATATTATCTAGACATGGGCTCTTTTGAATACTCAATTAAAAAAATAAAATAAAAGGAACGAAGTAAGCATATTTTATGCACGGTAAAAATTTACTCCAGTCAAGAATATATTTAGGAAATATAAAATGTAGATCCAAAAAATTATGAGATTGTAAAAATATTTTAGGAGTAAATATATGAAAGTAATTAATTATGTAAATAATGATTAAGACTTATTTTAATTAGTCGAATTTCAATTATTAATTTTAAACTATGACATGTGCTTTTAATCCGAGCAAGAATTTGAAACTAAAAATAAAAAATAGAAAAGGATCGAATCTCTATATTTATAATTATAATGTTCTAAACTTCTGACAATAAAAACTAGAGAAAATCACACCATATATATTAACTAAAACATATCAAAAGTTTTAACAAGTTTTCTTAAACTATTTTTAAATTGAACACCATTTTTCACTCTTGCCATTTTTGTTTTTTTTAAAACTATTTAGAAGAAATATATATATATATATATATATATATATAAAGCATAAACATAAAAATGTTGATGTGGCGCATTCTAAGGCCTGAAATTCTATTATTATTTTTTTGAGATTTTTCTTCACTCTAAAAGACATAAAATATTTCTTTATCTTTTTACAGAATATTAAATCATGATATTTAATTCTCTCCTCATTAATGCCTAATCATAAAAACTTCAGTTACCAATTCTTAACAATAAAGTATATTTTTATTGTAAAGAAATTATTTCCGTTATATTTTTCTATATGCATCATTTAATGACAAAATTTATGGGATTTTATTCTTTTATCCTTTAATTACAGAATTTGAAAAGTTTTTTTTTATCATTTACTTTTGAATACTATATAAACAAACATACGACATAACATGCATTAATCTACATTCTGTATACATGATATATAGGCCCGAAATATAAGAATACAAGTTCAAATGCAGCTAAATGCAGGAAAAGGAACAAATATACAGGGTGTTGAAGAGTTAAAGCTGATATACAGTTTAAAAACGCCCCTATACAGTGATATACACTTGGTATATATGCAAGTTTTCAAATGGATAAGGGGCCAAAGCCCAATTTCTTTTGTTCCAGCAGGTTCAAGCGAAAATAGGCCCCAAGAGGCCCAAAAGAATGATCCAGCAACAGAACTTTGATTAAATAGGCCCAAACTCATGTTTTGGGTATTAGGACAAGTTCATGGATTTGGCCCAAATTTAATACTCTCTCCCTTTTCCTCTTATTTATTTGTTATTGTGTTAACTAACAATTTATTTGATTTTGGTTTGACTTAATTAATCTCCCAAAAGATAGTCATTTCTCTTTTTTCCGATATATATATATATATTACTTAGCTTTATTTTTATTGTTTGTCTTGCAACTTGAATTATTCCCCTTAGAAGATTTCCCTTTAAGTGTTCCCCTTAAAAAATAAGAATAAAAATTTCTTTTGACTTAGTTAAAATTTTAAAAATTAGTCAAAGTCATTTTAGTCAAATCGCCGGTCAACTGCAAGTTAGCGGACATTCCGAGGGCCTAACACCTTCTCGGAATGTACATAGAACTCGAATCCTTTTATTTTCAATTGATTTTGTCTATTTAAATCTTTTGAAATAATTATAGGTTTTTTCTTGATTTTTACTAAAAAATTAAGTGGCAACTTTGTTTCTTTTGGAAAATCGATTTCTCTTCAAATCATAAGTTTAGTCGATTTTTCGAAACAAGCCATTTTTCTTTTATTTTTCGAGTAAACCAGAAATGACGACTCTGCTGGGGAGTTCATTAAAGTTCTAACCATAAGATTTGACTATTTGACTAATTGTTATTAATTGTTGAATTGTTTATCTGTGCTTAATGTGTTTAAATTGCTATAACTGTCATTGCATTCATGGTATCTTCTCTTGTATGTATAATATATTAAAGAATGTTTTTGCGAAACCGCAGTTGGATTTTTTTATACTCAACCCTTTTTCGGAAGGATCGGCAATTTATTGGTTCGTCATACGTCCAATGGTTGTCGTGAGTTCCAGCCTACGTTGTCCGCTTGGGTTCCCGATCTTTCGAAAGCCACTCTTAGTCAACTAGCGTAGAGCTAAATCAAATCTCAAATTTAGCGCATTTTGAACTAAAGTTGACCCAACACCCAAGGCGTGTTGGGCCCATTAGAAGCCCACCTTTTGTCTATTTGACCTGTTGGTCAATAAAAAGACAATCATGCTTATGTATTTAATTGAAGGATGTATATATCATTTTAAACAAATCAATTATCTAATTGGGGCGGGGGTCACTTACCTTTTTTTCTCTTTTTCTTGTAGGATGAATCCAACATATAAGCCCTTGAGGGCCTGAATGGTGACCATACTTCATCCTTACCTCCAAGTTTGGTGGAAGTTCATGAACAATGGGGAAAAGAGAAAGGTTCAAAGACACATAAGTCATCTCCCGTCACTAATGGAAATGGTGGCTTACCCCGATTTAATCGGAACAATGATAAAATTTTGGGACAATGATAACATGGTATTCAGATTTGGGGAAGTAGAAATGACCCCAACTATTGAGGAAATTCTTGCAAGTTATGAGAGTGTTCGTATGTGCAACAAAAAGAGGTTCAAATTTGATACAGATTTTTTTTCCCAAAACATGGGATTTTGCCGAAATTAAAGAAAATTGCCACTCATCAAAGCCGAATGGATGGACAAGCTTCCTGGACCAAACATTCCATTTCAAAAGCTCTATTATCGATTTGGACGTACAAGAGCTTACGAGAAATTTAAAGAAGAGTTTGTCTTTGAAGAAAAATGGAAGGAGACATGTCCTCTTGCTTTTGCAATATGCCTACTTGGGACGATGGTATTTCCCCAAGGACCAAATTACACTATCCATCCAAGTGTAGTAATGGTCACTCATGCTATCTTTAATGGAGTGGGCTACGAGTCGACAATCAAGTACTACAATTTGACACCCATGATTCTGGCCGACATTTACAGGGCTTTGGATAAGTGTTAAAGTGGAGAACGTTTCTTTCAGGGATGCAACCTGATACTTTGATGGTGGATGATAAGACACTTGATCAAAGTTCACAATCCAAATGAACCAGATCCCCTAAGACGGCCATGTGGGAAGAGGTCAACATTGCCAAGAGGACCATACTTGGTGAAAGATCAGGACGAGCCTGAAGTTTGCTATCATCTTTGCGTGGGATTGCTTTATTTGTACTTTGTTTTGTAATTTACTTTCCGAACTAATTTCCCTGATTTTATGTTTGTCAAACATTTTTGAATGATATTAATGAAATGTTTTGGGGATAATGAATTGGCTTAAAAAGACATATACATCCTTCAACTCGCTAGGCCTACCCTTAGCACAAAAGGGTCACATGTATGTTTAGGACGCGATATTTGTTTGTTTACTTGTGTGCGTTAACTGTTTATGTGGTATGTTGCTTTGAATGAGGATAATTTAGCCCACTCCTTTTCAAAAATTTCCTGAAATTCTCTACAATATTGAACACAAGTCACTACCAAAATGTTCGACATAGATTCCATAAGTCTTGAGTTTCTCAGCCAGAAATAAAATCCTACTATCAAATCCTAAGACATTACTCTATCATCTCAGGAAAGGTAAAATTGTTGCTAAGATGGAGAAAGGCAAGAATGTTGAGGTGAAGACGACTGAGGAGGATTTAAGAATGAAACTGCGTCGATTCAAACAAGAGATTTGAGAAATAGGAGAAAGAAGAATAGAAATAGAATTAGCCACCGCATCTGCGCAAGCCAAAAATGCAGCATTAGACGTGGAGTTGGAAGCTAAGATGGTAAGATATGCTATCATGAATGAAGAGACAGCAGTTATGCGGAAGGAGAACGATGTCTTTAAAGATGATATAACCATGAGGCTTCAAAAGTTACGTGAAAAATACTCCTTCTTCAACCAAAAGGTCAACGTCAGTGGTCCCGAAGGCACTGAACCTGAAGCTGTTGAAGAAGAACCTGATGAGGAAATTGTCTATATCCTTTCCAAGGACGTCTGAAGGAAGGGAACGAGAAGATCACCCTTGAGGCATATATACATGAATATAGGGTGGGAGAAAAAGTCGTTTCGTATGCTCTCATTTACGAGCATCTTCGGGCTAAATGCATCCTGAAACCCCTCAGAGGAACCACTTCCGAGGTTGAACCAAAGGACGTACATAAGACATGTGCATACTATCCGGACCGAAAGGGGCACACAATAGAAGAATGTGTGGAGCTTAAGTCCACGATCTGCAACCTTGTCAAGTTTGGAAAAATCCCCTATATGTGGGGTGATAACACTCTCCTTACCTGTGACCAATCAGAGCCCAATATACTGGTCACAGAGCATACTGTGTTCTACTGTCACTTATTCATGCATTTTAAGAGAACGATGATGGATATCTATTGTTAGTTGGTTCGAAGGGGGGTCCTAGCCCCTATCGAAAAGGATGATGAAACATTTGATCCCATTGGGATTGAAATCTAGAAACCGTGCCCTTATCACGACACCATAGATCACAGCGTTGGAGTGTGCCTCGGGTTCCGCTATGACCTGGAGTCTCTAATTAACAAACGAAGGATCGAAGTTGAGTTTCTCCCCTAATCGGCCATGCGGCATCCAGAGTGCTTTGATGAGTCAGAAGAAGAAGTCTTCCACAAGGCACAATCTTTGTTTTAGGAGTATTATCTTATGTTTTCTTTTCACTTTTCTTGTAATCAATCAAATGAATGAATGAAAATAAGAATTTCCTTTTGTATTCGAACTACGTAGGGCCTGAATTCTCCATCGGAGATACGTAGGCAACCTTTCAAGGCCCGACCCCTATCTTTTTAAAATTTTATTTCCCCCCTTTCATTCTACAAGGAAACATTGAATTTACATTAACAGATTTCGAGAGATACAGCAAGAAGACCTTAGCTTAACGCAATTTAACATTTCTTAGTCACTCGCCTTAAAATAAAATGAGTGAATTCCTGTTTATTCAAAAAATCAGTCCCCATTATTCGTAGGTTAACATGTTCTCAAACGAAGCTACTCTTATGTGTTTATATGCCCTCTATGTGATATTTTGCATTATTTGTCCTGAATCAAAATTAACAGATTTGCCTTTGAGTTGTTTTCTTCTACAGGTAGTTAGAACTGATTTGGGTTAATAAGCTGGCTGAACACCCTTATTTTACAAGATCAAAAGCTCCCAAAGATTCCTTCCCCGGTCAGAATTATCGGATGGGCAAGTCAATAATGTGCGATAACGTTGAGGATACTGGCTTAGCAGATGTTGTCGTAGCTCAGCCCGTCATCATCGATCAGAACGAGTTAAGCATGTAGTTAATGCAATAGATTGCCGAAATGAGGGTTGAAATGCAGCGAAGGCAAGATTTGCATAATTCGGCTTTTGCTTTCAATGCTCCAGCAGACGGAAGGCCTCCACTTCACTTTCAACCTTCAAACGTGGAACAGGCTCAAAACCCACCCTCCAGTCCTGCTTAGAATCCCTCAATCATCAACCTAACCACCCAAAATCCCCAGTATACCTCCGCCTTTTACCAGACACCACCTCCTCCTTAAAGCACCAATCCCTAAGCTCCACTTCCTCCTTAAAATACCAACCTCCAAGCTTGTTAGCACCCTTAAAACCAAAACGTTAACAACCCGCACACCTCCTTCCATTACCAAAATCAACATACCAGCCCACAAACTTTCCCCCAAAATTACCAAGCCCCTCTATTGCCCAACTCCTACCTCAAAAAACCACCTTCCAAATCTCAATCCCAAATGAGCCCTACGCCAACTGTTCCGGGCTCGACCACTATGATGAGCGAGAGAGAGAGTGGAGATCAAAGGAAGTAGCTGCCAAGTTAGATATGAAAGAAGAAACCCAAAGGTCCATGAAAGAGTTGCACTGCGTTCCTAAAGTCACCGGTTTTAGTTATGAGGATTTATGCATTCATATGAATTTGGACCTTCTGAAAGGGTTTAAGGTGCCAAAGTTCGACGTTTTCAAAGGAATAAGGAACCCCTTAGCGCACTTGAGGGCCTACCGTGACCAGCTCATGGGAATTGGAAGAGATGAAACTTTATTAATCCGATCTTTTAGCCGAAGTCTGAGCGGAGAAGCCCTGGAATGGTTTACATCTCAGGAAACGAGACTATGGCCTAGCTGCAATGCTCTAGCTAAGGACTTTATCGAACGATTCGCCTATAATGTGGAGATCGTTCCTGATCATTATTCTTTAGAAAAGATGAAGCAGAAGTCAAATAAAAGGTACAGAGAATTTGCATACAGATGGAGAAAGGAGGCAACTACAGTTCGACCTCCTATGTCTGAGAAAGAAATTGTTAAAGTATTTGTGCGGGTTTAGGAGCCCGAGTATTATAATAGAATCATGTTGCTCCTTGGAGCAAAGTTCGTCGAGATAGTCAAAGTAGGTGAGACTATCGAATACAGATTAAGAACCGGGAAGATTGCCCGTGTTGCCATCTCGCCCGAATCCTTAGGTTTGTTGAAGAAGAAAATAGAAGATGTGTCTTCTATATCTTATGAGGGGAAGAAAACCCCAAGGAAATCCTCATCGTACCAAGGTCGTTCTCGACCTTCACACAGTTCGTACCTAGCTTGTTATGCAAAAGCTGATTATCAAACACCTCTCCCAATTACCAAAATACCCCTTCCCCAGTTACCCCTCCTATCTACCAAACTCCCTCTCCAGTTTACTAGACTCCATCTCATCACTACCGGAACATCGCCCCCAATTGTGCGAACGTTCATGCAAATTACCAAACTCATCCACCAATGTACCAAACCCCAACTCCACTTTACCAAAATACTCCCTCGAACTACCAAGCTCCATAACCCAATTACCAAACCAACTCATATCCAAGATATCAAGCCCCCCGTCCAAATTCTCCAAATTATCGTCAAATGCCTCCCCCTCAACAAGGCACTTACGATCCCCCCATCCTAGATTTGACAAAAAATCCCGCTAGAAATTTCTCTCCGCTCATTGAAAGTCGTACAAAGTTATTCGAGCGATTAACTGTGGCAGGATATATCCATCTAGTGGGGCCCAAGTCGGTTGACACTAGCTCAAGGTTTTACATACCTGATCAGAGGTGCGCATATCATTCCAACGATGTTGGGAATGACACCGAGGACTGTATCAACTTAAAGGACAAGATCCAAGACCTGATTGACCAAAAAGTAGTCTCTCTCCAGAAAGTCGCGCCCAATGTCCATAGTAACCCTTTACCAAATCATGGAGGCGTTACTATGAATATGATAAAGACGGATGATGATTGGTGCGTAACAAAGGCAATAGTTCTGATCGCTCCTGATGAACTGGAAAGAGCTATGGCTTCATTATCCATAAGGGATAAGAAGGAATTTGTAATTATAACACCTCATAAGGTTGTTGCCTTGGTGCCAAGAGAAGCTCCTACCTGCCCAAAATTTGTGATTGAAACGGCTGCCACTCAGGGCATGACCAGATCCGGTAGATGTTACACACCGGAAGAGTTGGCTCAAGGAGTGCAGAAGAAGGATCAGTCTAAAAGGCCAATTAGTGAAGCTGAAGCAGAAGAATTTTGGAGAAAGATACAACCAAAAGATTATTCGATCGTGAAGCATCTGGAGAAAACTCCAGCTCAGATTTCTGTGTGGGCCTTGTTGATAAGTTCACACTGCATAGGCAATCTTTGATGAAGGCTTTGGATGATACTTATGTGCCTGTGGGTACTAACAGTGATAATCTGGCGGCCATGATATACCAAGTCATTTGAGGACACCACATCAGGTTTTGTGACGAGGAGTTGCCCTTTGAAGGCAAGATTCACAACAAACCTCTGTACGTCATCATTATGTGTCAATACAAGGTTATAAATCACGTCTTGGTCGATGACGAATCCGGTCTCAATATTTTCCCACTTTCGACTCTGAAGCAGCTAAACTTCAACTTGGGAAAAGTTCACCAGAATCAAGTCAATGTTAGGGCTTTCGATGGAGTGAAAAGAGACATGTTGGGTGCAGTAAACTTGGCTATTTAGATGGCTTGTGGAATTTAATATGGAGTTTCAGGTGTTGGATATCAATACCAGTTACAATTTACTTCTTGGAAGACCGTTTATCCACATGGTTGGAGCTGTGCCTTCAACCCTTCACCAACTAATGAAATTTATTTGGAAGGACCAGGAATTGGTCATTCATGGTGAAGGGAGCTATTCCAATGGGTATGCGCCGATCGTTGATAAGGTCTCCCGATGTTGTGATTTCTAAACGGTGGAGCTGGTAAATACCACCGATGATGATTTGGCCCCAAAGTCTCATATGCCTTCTGTGCATAAAATGATTGCTACTGTCATGCTCTGGAGCGGTTTCGAACCAAGTTTTGGGTTGGGGAAAATTTTTCAAGAAATTGTCGAGCCTATCCAAATCCCCCCCAAAGGAGAAAAGTTTGGTTTGGGGTACGTCCCCACAGATGATGAAGCAGAGATGAAGAACAAGAGTGTTGATCAAGCATTGGCCAGGACAATTCCTCATTTGTACCTATCATTTCCAGTACGAGAGTATGTCGACGATGGTGGTCTCGGGGAAGAAATCTGGGGCCTTTTTGAGGAGATTGATGCGGTTATCGAGGAAGAGGCTGGGACATCAAGCATTCGTGATGCAGAACCTGAGGAGCAAATGCAAAATTGGAACTCCACACAACTCCTGATTCCCCGCTCATATGGGTAGAAAGGACATGTGTTTATATTTGTTTTTAAAATCAGTGGTAATCCGAAAGAGGCCCGAGACCCACCCATTATGCAACCTTTACTTGTTTGAGTTTTTAAATTCCCCCGTGATGTTTAAAAAGGTGAAATGGCCCATGGCCATGGCCAAAGTTTGTGCTTGTCTTTCAATGTAAATGATAAGCCTCTTTGATAAATAATTTGTTTATTTACCCAACTGATTATGTTTTATTTTTCTAACTTTGTTTGTTTATGATTTCAGTAATAATTATTTAAAACTTGCTAATGTCATGTCATGAACCAAGTGAACAAAATGAAGCAGGTGATGACAAATACGAGGAATATGAAGAAGAAAATGAGATACCCGAACATGTTGCTGAAGATTTCGACAATTCAAGAATCAACACAAGCCAAATTTGGAAGAAACTAAGACTGTGAATCTCGGAGATGAGGAGTGTGTCAAAGAGGTAAGAATCAGTGTCTATCTGACTGAAGCTCAAAGAAGGGACATGTTTCGTCTGCTCAGAGAATACATCGATGTATTTTCCTGGTCTTACAAAGATAAGCCGGGGCTAAGTACAAATATAGTGTCTCATCAACTGTCGTTCAACCCATATTTCAGTCCGTTAAAGCAGAAAACCCAAAAATTCAAACCAGAGCTGAGTTTGAAAATCAAGGAGGAGATTACAAAGCAAATCGAGTCTCAAGTAGTAGAAGTGACACAATATCCGACTTGGCTAGCCAACGTTGTTCTGGTTGCTAAGAAAGACGGAAATATCAAAAATTTTGTTGACTACAGAGATCTCAACAAAGGAAGCCCAAAAGATAATTTTTCTTTGCCAAACATCCACATTCTCATTGATAAGTGTGCTAAGCATGAGATAAAGTCATTTGTGGATTGTTATGTGGGTTATCACCAGATTCTGATGGATGAAGAAAATGCAGAAAATACAGCTTTTATTACGCCTTGGGGTGTATATTATTATCGGGTGATGCCATTTGGTCTCAAGAATGTCGGTGCTGCTTATATAAGGGCTATGACAACCATCTTTCATGATATGATTCATAAGGATATCAAGGTGTATGTAGATGATGTCATAATCAAATCCCGCGAGAGTTCTGATCACTTGACTCATTTAAGGAAATTTTTTTATCGTCTGCGTCGATACAATTTGAAGTTAAATCCTGCTAAATGTGCTTTTGGAGTGCCAGCTGGCAAGTTGTTGGGATTTATAGTCAGTAGGAGGGGCATAGAGCTTGACCCTTCCAAGATCAAGGCGATTCAAGAATTACCTCCTCCGAAGACCAAGAAAGAGGTGATGAGTTTTCTAGGAAAGTTGAACTACATTAGCCGGTTCATAGTTCAATCCACCGTGGTGTGTAAGCTCATTTTCAAGTTGCTGAAAAAATATTCCCTGAGAAAGTGGACCGGAGAATGTCAAACTGCTTTTGATGCCATCAAGAATTATTTGTCCAATCCGCCGGTGTTGGTTCCTCCATGAGAAGAAAGTCCATTGTTGTTGTATCTGTCCATCTCGAATAACGCATTTGGATGCGTGCTTGGTCAATATGACAAAACTGGGAAGAAGGAGCGGGCCATCTGTTACCTGAGTAAAAAATTCACTCCATATGAGGCTCGCTACTCTCTTTTGGAAAGGACATGTTGTGCTTTGACCTGGATTGTTCAAAAGTTGAGACATTATTTATCTTCTTATACCACATATCTTATTTCCAGAATGGACCCGTTGAAGTATATTTTCCAGAAAGCAATGCCGACCAGGAAGTTGGCTAAATGGCAAATGTTTTTGAGTCAGTTTGACATTGTGTATGTGACTCAAAAGGCAATAAAAGCACAGACCTTGGTTGATCATCTTGCGGAGAATCCAATTGATGAAGAGTATGAACCGCTCAAGATTTATTTTCTCGGTGAAGAAGTTGCATTTGTGGGTGAAGATATTTTTGAAGCATACCCTGGTTGAAGAGTATTCTTTGATGGAATGGCAAATCACCAAGGGAAAAGTATTGGAGCAGTCTTAGTGTCAGAAACCGGTCAACGCTATCCTATGGCGGCTAAACTTTGATTTGATTGCACAAACAACATGACTGAATATGAAACTTGCATCATCGGTTTGAAGATGTCAATTGATATGAACGTTCATGAGTTGCTGGTTATTGGAGATTCAGATTTGCTAATTCACCAAGTTAAAGGAGAATGGGTCATGAAGATCCCAAAGATCACACCATATGTGCAGTATATACAGAAGTTGTGCAAGAGATTTTGCAAGATTGAATTCAGGAACACTCCCAGGACACAAAATGAGTTGGCCGACGCTCTTGCCACCATTGCCTCAATGATTAAACATCCAGATACAAGTTATATTGATCCTTTGGATGTAGAGGTAAAAGAGCAGCATGTTCATTATTCACATGTTGAAGCAGATGCAGATGGTTTGCCTTGGTACTTTGACATAAATAAGTATTTGGAGACCGGGACTTATCCTGAAAACACAACGTTCAACCAAAAGAAATCAATACACCGTATGGCTAATAATTTCTTTCCAAGTGAACAGGATTCTTTATAAGAGGACTCCAGATTTAGGTCTTCTCAGATGCGTTGATGTTGTTGAAGCTGCGAAGCTTCTGAAACAAATACATGCTGGAGTTTGTGGTACTCACATGAATGGACTCACCTTGGCTAGGAAGATCCTCCGGGCAGATTATTTTTGGATGACTATGGAGCATGATTGTTGCAAGTTTGTGCAGAAATGTCAAGTGCATGGTGATTTGATTCCAATCCCACCTCACGAACTTAATGTTATGAGTTCACCTTGACCGTTTGTAGCTTGGGGCATGAACGCCATTGGTTCGATAGATCCAGCTGCCTCTAACGGACACAAATTCTTCATTTGGTTGCCATTGACTACTTTACCAAATGGGTGGAAGCAACTTCATATAAGTCGGTGACCAAGAAAGTTGTAGCTGATTTTGTTCGCAACAATTTGATAAGTAGGTTTAGAGTATCAGAATTAGGGGTGTGCAAAAATCGAACCGATCGATAAACCGAATCGAAAAAAGTGTTATTGGTTTATTATTACCTGGTTATTGGGTTAACGGTTATTTAATGGTTTTACAAAAAAAAATTATTGGGTTATCGGTTTATTATTGGTTTTTTAATATTGGGTTAACCGATAACCCATTAAGAATATAATAATAATTTTTAGTTACACACACACACATATATATATATAATATTAAACAAAAAATGTTAATATAATTAGTAGTATATTAGACTAAAAATATAAAATTCCTACGCAATAAATAATAATTGACATTACTTAATACTTAACAGACTCCCCTCTCTACTATTTAACCTTTAGGTTTTACATTTTAGGATTACTTATTTACTTTAGGTAGGTCAAAACTCAAAACCTAAAGAACGGCGACGACAAGGATTTGTGAGTTGCGACGACGACGACAACGACAAGGATTTGTGAGTCGCGACGACGACGACGACAACGACAAGTATTAGGTGACGACTAAGGTTGTGAAACTGAATTGTGAATATTTTCTCTGCCTTGAAACTATTTCATGATTTGTTGCCTTCATTATTGTCTAATTCATAGTTTCCTTAAGAAACTCTTTTTTTGTTTTCCAGTGATGATCTTTTTAATTTCTCTTTAGTTAAATAGGTTTACCTTAAAACTATTTCATGATTTGCTGCCTTAATTATTGTCTAATTCATTTTGTAACAGAGACATATACATGACTGAAAATATTATAACTGATGAGGTGGTTGTCCTGGTCGATGAAAGTATTAATTCAAATGTTACACGTCAAATAAAATCTGTTCAGTTAAAGGTAAAGAAAGAAAGAAAAAAAGATCTCGGGCATGGAACCATTTCGGATCATTTGTTGATGAAGAAGGGAACAAGAAATCCATGTGTAGGCATTGTGGTGCAGATTATTTTGCTGATTCAAGTAAAACTGGTACAACGTCAATGCTTACTCATATGTTAACATGTCCAAAGATGCCTTCAATTGTTGATAAAAATCAAACTCAAATAGGCTTTAAAACAGTTCAAGGGGGTGATACGGATGATGTGGTTGTTGTTTCCTGGAAATTTGAGCAAGAGCAATGTAGGAGAGCTTTATGTCGCATGGTGATTGTGGATGAACTCCTTTTCAAATTTGTCGAGAAGGGAGGTTTTAGAAACTTTTTGAAAGTAACGCAACCTCATTTTAAGATTCCTTCTCGTACCACTGTGACTGTTTTAAACTTTTTGATGCGGAGAAATAGAAGTTGAGGAGATCTTTCAGAGAAGCACAACAAAGAGTTAGTCTTACTATTGATACTTGGACCTCTTTGCAGCAAATTAATTATATGTGTATTACTGTACATTGGATCAATAAAGAATGGATGATGCATAAGAGGATAATTAGCTTCTGTCAAGTTTCTAGCCATAGGGGTGAAGATATGGCTAATGAGATAAGTAAGTGTTTACGTGATAAGGGGTTGGATAAAAAATTTACCATCACAGTTGATAATGCTAGTTCGAATGATGTGACTGTGAAAGAGTTGTCGAAGATATTCACCAAATGGGGTACCAATTTCATGAATGGAAAACACCGTTATGTGAGGTGTATGACACATATTCTAAATCTTGTTGTTCAAGATGGTTTGAAAGTGTCGGCTGCTTCTATTGAACGGGTTAGAAAAGTAGTTAAATACATTAGGTTGTCTCCTGCAAGGTGTAAGAGGTTCCATGAATGTGCTGAAGAGGTTGATATCAATTGTAAGAAATCTTTATGTTTGGATGTTTCTACGAGGTGGAACTCCACATACTTGATGTTGAACAGGGCTATTGAGTTTGAAAATGTGTTTTCCAGTTATGTTGATCGTGATATTGGTTTGTTGCATTACCTTCAACTTGTTGAGAATGAAGATGGAACTGTTGTCGATGCACTTTTGAGTGATGATTGGAACAATGTAAAGAAAGTTGTTGATTTCCTTCAAATCTTCTATGATCTTACGAGAGAAGTATCTGGATCATAGTACGTTACATCAAATTTACACTTTCTTCAGATTTGTGAAGTTTATTGTTATTTGAAAAAATTGATAGTGAGTGAAGATGACACTGATGATCTTTTGGGTAAAATTGCTAAAAATATGAGAGAAAAATTTATAAGTATTGGGGTACTCCTAACAAAATGAATAAGATGATTTTTATTTCTTGTGTTTTGGATCCTCGACACAAGTTTGTTTCGGTTGGCTTTGCACTTCAAATGATGTTTGGAAAAGAAAAAGGACTAGTTCTAGAGCATGAAGTTAGAGGCTACATGGATTTAATGTTTGGTGAATATGTAAAGTCTCTTTCAAAAGATAAAGATAGTCATTACTCTTCATCTTTATCTAGCTCTTCATTTGAAAAGTTCAGTTCACTGCCTTCAAGTTCAGATAGTAATGTCCAATCAATAGGATCTTTGGGGTCATTCATGGTTGATCTAATGAAACATAAAGCTGGAAATGCTACAATTGTTAAAACAGAATTGCAAAAATATCTTGGTGAAGAAAATGAAGTTGAAACCAAGAACTTTAACATCCTGTCTTGGTGGAAAATAAACTCACCTAGATTTCCAATTCTTGCCGAGATGGCTCGGAATCTATTAGCTATTCCTATTTCAAGTGTGGCATTCGAGTGTGCATTTAGCACTGGTGGACGTATTTTGGATTCATTTAGGAGTTCATTAACTCCTAAATTGGTGCATACTCTAGTGTGCCTTCAAGATTGGATTCGAAGTGAATCACGACATGTTAGTGTTGAGGAAGATATAGATGTCCTTGAACAACTTGAACAAGGTAAGCATATTCTTATTGTATTCGTTTCTTATTGGTATTATAATCAGTCATTAATATTTTTCTAAATGATTAACATTAATTCTTTATAGATTTGGCTAATACTAGCATTCTTGATGATTAACATGGAGTTGAAACTTTTCTTTGTTGTGTTTGGATGTGGACATTTGGTAAGTTATTCTTAATTCTAGATACAAGTTATTTTAACTTGTGTATTTGCTTAAAATAAGTTATGACGATCTGGACATTTAGTACTTTATTTGATGTTGATTTCAACTGTAGAGATGGTATTAATTTTAGTTTGTGTTTTGGTTGCCCATTATGTCAGTATTAAATGTTGAAATACTTCACAACTCTTTTCCACTTTTTCTTCCGGGATTGAGATTATCTTGGTTAGGAAATTAATAAAGATTTTATTGATTATCCGATGGATTTGGCAGCTGTTAAAGATAGTTTAAGATAAACTGCCGATTTACAACTAGGCTTGGTTCTAATTAGTTTTAGTTTATAATTGACTAATATTAGCTTTTGCACGATTGTAAATATTAAAAATTGACCAAAAACTTTGTTGTGATGACCCCCGTTTGGTATGATTATTTTGATGTATGCGTATCGTCAAATTATTGGATAAGTCATATATTTATTTTGAAAGCATTTTCTTATTGGTTAAACCGAAAACCGAACCGTTAAAGACCTAAAACTGATAACAAATATCTTATTGGTTTGGTTATCGGTTTAGCATATTTAAAAATCGAAAACCGATAAATCTAATCGATAATACTTAAAACCGAACCGAACCGACCGAGATACACCCCTAACCAGAATCCATCATTACTGATAATGGAGTGAATCTCAACAGTCACTTGATGAGAGAAATATGCGAACAATTCAAAATTACTCACCGAAAATTCGACCACTTATCGTCCCCAAATGAATGGAGCTGTAGAGGCCGCCAACAAGAACATTAAGAAGATTTTGAGGAAAATGATTGACAATCATAGAAGTTGGCATGAGATGTTGCCGTATGTTTTGTTGGGATACAAAACGACTGTCATAACGTTAGTTGGAGTTACTCCATACTTGTTATTGTATGGAACATAAGCAGTTATATACTTGCCGAAGTTGAGATACCTTCATTGAGAATCATCCAAGAAGCTGAATTAAGTGATGTTGATTGGGTCCGCAAGCGGATTGACCAATTAACTTTGATTGATGAAAAGAGAATTGTTGTTGTTTATCATGGTCAACTGTATCGACAGAGAATGATTCGCGCTTTCCACAAGAAAGTGAGAGCCAGGAATTTTGAATTGGCGAGTAGGTTCTCAAACACATTTTCCCTCATCAGGGTGAGTACAAAGGGAAATTTGCACCAAATTGGCAAGGACCCTACATGGTTTACAAAGTACTATCTGGAGGTGCCTTTGTTCTGTCGGAGATGGATGGCACCGAATGACCGAAACTGATAAACTCAGATGCTGTCAAGAGATATTATGTGTGAAGTTTCAGTATGTTTTTCTGTTATTTCCTTATAATCTTTCTATTTTCTTGTAATTGCTTTGTTTAGAATCTATTCCTTTGTAATGAATTACATTTGACCTGAATTCTCAAGAATGAGATACGTAGGCAGCCTATGTCGGCCTCGGTCACTCATTTACCCCTTTTTAATGTTTCCTTTTGTATCTGAACTACGTTCGACCTGAATTCTCAAGAATGAGATACGTAGGCGGCCTATGACGGCCTCGGTCGGATCCTTGTTTAATATTTACTATTTTTGTTAATCCTCGAGAGGGGGAACTATGTTTGACCTAATTCTTGCCTCAACGGGATACGTACGCGCCACAACGGCTCAGTCATATCTCCCGTAAGATTTCTATTTCTCTTTACAATAGAAACTGGGACAGAATTTTTTAGAGGGACTCAAAAATTCACGAGAAGAAGATTTTCTCCAACAAGTCAAGACTGAAGTTACTTTGAGATTTGCAATTGAGACAGAATTTTTGAGAGGATTTCAAAAATTCCGTAATTTACTCACCAATAGTTTGAGATAAGCCAAGACAGTTAACTGGGACATAAATTTTTGAGGATGACTTTAAAAATTTCAATAAGGTTCATCGGCAGTTTAGAGCAACTTTGAATACTTCCCAGCAAATAATCAGATAGACTTCGAGGCATCAACTTCAAAGGCGTTCACCAAGCTTGATGTGACATGACACTGGGCAACGAACTTTTTCAAATATTAATTTTTGAAAATTTATTTTCCTTAAAACTTTTATTTCGTGTTTCAATTATTTTACATAAAAAGGTTTTGTCTTATCTATCAAGATGCATGGGATCAGAGAAATCAACCGGAGATAGTCAGACAAGGAGTAGACAACCGAATAGATCGACACAGATCAGTTCATTTTTAAACTAACAATTTTTCTGTGAATGCAGGTCTATAAGTTTTCCTCAAGATCAACATATCCCTCCATTCAATGAATATGGAGAAGTCAAAAGGGCGAGGAGCTTTCCAAAACTGACAGTTTTTCTGTGGATGCAGGAAATATTTTACGTTTCTTATATCAAAGATTTGGGAATATGAATGACGTTATTTAATTCAATTCCCAACAAGGCGAAGTCCATAATGAACATGCAATTATGTTCGGAGACGGAACAAATGAAAACCTCGAAGAGAGATTTTATTGTTTTCCATAAATTAAGGATACCTGGAAGATTTTGTATGCATAACATTATCAGACACAATGATACCACTACCCGGAGAGTCATTTATATCGTATTGTTGAATGAGATGATACCATTACTCTGAGGGTCATTTTTATTTGTATTATCGATTGAAACGATATCGCCACGCAGAAGATCACCTATGTTGCTCGATGAAGCATTATCTTCGTTCGGTACCAGTGAGGCATCAAGAGAAAGAGATTTATGCATTGCAAGAGAAGATTTATGCATTGTAAGACAAGATTCATGCATTGGAAAAAGATTTATGCATCCCGGGAAAAAGGTCATGAATCGTGGGAAAGAGATTCATGCATCGCGGAAAAGAGATTCACCCATCAAAAGAAGATCAACATCGTCTGCATCATTTTCTTTGCAAAAAATGACATCAAAAGAACCATCAACAACGACATCAAGAGAACTATCAACATATTACATCAACCTATTTTATTACTTCGACATCAAAGAAAGAGTACATTGAAGATTATATTGCAAACATGAGGCACAAGCTTTATTAGCTTTACGTCAAGTTCGATGAAGTTGACGTCAAATGTTCAAGGAGAAAAAATAAGTGTCAACACGGTAAAATACGTTATCTCCTCATTTGAACAACATTTTTTATGCTAATGACTTCTATCTCAGTCTTTGTCAAGAGCATCCGAAAGGATGAATTCTCCAAAACAAACCACAGGTGCGGACGACATAAAAAAGGATGCAGCACGACGTGAAACTTTTTCTTAGCAGCAAACTGGGACATAGTCCGAAGAGGAGTGCCTAACTCTTAGGACGCAAACAGAGAAGCGACTTCCACCACAATCAAACCATACCCCTATCAGAAGGCATGTGGATTTTTTCTTTGGCTTTATCGGTTTCAGTTTCGCATCCGAAAAATTTTGGTCTCCACCGGAAGCAGCTTTCCAATCCAAGTGACAATGCGCCAAGAGTTTTGGAAAGTATGTCCATGTAAGTTCTTAATTATGGGTGTGAAGCACGCTATATTCATGGCTAACAAGTTGCAAGCCTCCTTTTCATACTCGACTTACTTTGTCGCTTTTCCAGAATCAAATGTTATCTTGTATAATAGATTTTCTTTTCAACTGATCGAGTCGAACTACAAACAACATGATTCCTTGAGTTGAAGGATATGTAGGCGGGATCAGTTTTGAAAACTCGGTTGTGCTCGGATATTTTCTCTGAAATCGCATTCCCGAGCATTCTGGTGCCTTCATAATTCGATATCAGGATTACTTTTGAATTCTTTCAAAATCGTGCGTAAAATCATGCGTATCGAACTACAAGTGGCCTGAATTCTCATATAGCCTGAGATATGTAGGAAACCCACTTTCGGGGTTCGGCCATAATTCCTAAAGTCCGTACTAAATCCCTTTTCCAAAAGATGAAGACGTGGTCGGTCAAAATTGGATTAGTCAATTTCATTTTCCTCGAATTTCTTGCATCAATCCTAGTAAAATGAGGGGCAGTTGTTGACACCCAATATACAAACGTAGCCGCGAATTATACAAATGAGATGTGAATTATACAAACTATTTCCCTCTCTCGCTCGCCTCTCTCCTCCCTCTCCCAATCTCGCTTGCCATATATACAAATGCATATGTATAATATATAATTATCTAATCGATATACATATACAATTTACCTCTCTGCCCTCTCTCGCTCACCTCTCTCCTCCCTCTCCCAATCTCGCTTGTCATATATACAAATACATATATATAATATACTTCCTCCCACTTGAATAGAAGAATAAAGGGAGGAAGTCAATTGCCCCTTCTCCAGCTAACCGATAGGGAAATCCTTACACAAGCCCAAAAAAAGCATGAACTCAATCTTCAGCCCTTACCACGATTCTCTCAAAAAAAAGAAGGAGATGAATCTGCCTAAGTAAGGAAACGGGGCTTAGTGTGAGTCACTTCACTCGGGAAAGAACAAAGAAAGAGCAATCAATTGTTTAAGCTGTCAATAATTTCTTTAAATTAGTAATTTGACTGCGGAAAGGCCTACTAAGGTCATTATCTAACTGATATACATATATACACTTCACCTCTCTCCCACTCTCTGTCCTCTCTCGCTCGCCTCTCTCCTCTCTCTCCCAATCTCGCTCGCCTCTCTCCTCCCTATAACATGTAGCTACGAATTGTAATTATCAAACTATAGCTATGGAGAGTAATTAGGCTATTTTTAAGTGGCGATATGCGAAAGTTCCTCAATACTGATTGTAAAATCTTTAAAAAAAATTAAAAATTTATGATTGTCACGTCATTAAATAGTTATCAAAAATTATATTTAAAAAAATAATGACCTAGAAAGTCAATTCAATAAAGTTCAATAACTTTTAAAAGACATAACAAAGTTAAATAATTGAATGCGATGATCAATTATCTAAAATTGAGTGAAAATCCAAATTTTTTACCCTCCAATATCTACTTCCATATTATTATCAATTTGGATAACTAAATCTATGTTGATCTGCTTCGAGAAGTTGCACTAAAATGTCTTGTGTCACATGTGGAATAAGTCTTTTCTGAGGGAGCTTGAAAAAGAAAATTAGATCTTTCTAGAATTTCATTTTAACCTCTCATACATCATATATGATTATAATTTTACCTTATATAAATAAAGTCAAATTTACAAAAAAAATGTCATTTTTCGTTTATGGTATGAGTTCTTCTATATAATTGAAATATTATTCTTGCTTTACATAGACATATAAAACTTAGCTTCCCTATCCAAAATTTAATTTTCTCAAGGAATTTGTCATATTCGATCAGCAATCAATTTGAAACATCATAAAGAATACAAAGTCTATATATATATATGAAATTTAATTTTCTAACAAAAGGCTTACATATTGGAGGGATACAAACGAATGCATCTATGTGGAGAAAGATCGATAAAGGATCTCAAGATAAAGGTGTTTTTTGGTGTAAAAACAAGCTTTGAAAGATGAATTCCAAAAATTACTTACTTAGCATAGGTTAGATGATCAGCTCGAGTCGTGGTAAGTATTTTGAATTGGAGTTTAAACTTTATACGTTAAATGTTCAAACCTCAACGAAAAATACTTGCCACGACTCTTGCTAAATCATTTAACATATCCCAAGCAAATAGTCTTTGGTATTCACCTTTGAGAGCTTGTTTTCGTACCAAAAAACACCTTTATCTTAAGATTGTTTATCGATCTTTCTCCTCATAGATGCACTCATTTGAATCGTTCCAACTTGCCTTATGAATTATCTAGATCATCGTCAAATAGATAATATTCTTCTAGTAATGGCTTGATAGATTTTGGTTGCCTCCATTGCATAATTTATATTTGTAGTAGCTTGAGCTCCTTTTAGCAAATCCCAATTGGATGAATCATAATGTAGCAATGAAGAGTGAGTGTAGTGCAACATATTCATTGATATGTACAAGCCAAGTTAGCTTGTATGCTAGGGCAACGCCGCCAACGCGATACATCACATAAGTAGTTGCAATAACACCTGCATCTAAAATGTAGATTTATTCGAATAAGAAAACTTTTTGGTATATAAGAAGTGAAATTTTGTTTCTAGAATTTCTCCCCAGGCCACATTGTTCATATGTGCTATGGAATTAACCATATTCTAATTGGAATAAAAAGCAAAAAAGAGTTGGGATAAAAGAAGTAGTAGTAACTTGGATTTCCTATTTATACTTTAATAGGGAATTGATTATTACATAGATGCTTTTGTCAATTACTGTAATGAAAATCTAAGTTTAATTTGATATTGGATTGTTTGTAGACGGAATAAGGTCTGATATCTCAGAATAGATAAATTTATATTGTTAATTAAACACTATATAAATTTAATCTCAAACTTAATTCTGAATATCAAATTTTATCTCACCAAACTTGGAATTACAGTTGAATAACATTTTCTTTTTAGTAGTACTGTTACTTAACGATAATGATAATATTGAAAGAAAATAATAAACTTCTACTGTTTGACTAAAGAGAACAAATAAAAAAAAATCTATTTTTAATATAAAGGAACAAACAAAATGAAATGAAAAGCATATAAAATTTAAAAAATTTATAGATTTTGGACAACGTGATTTCAATTAAAACAAACACATACGACTTCTCTTTTTTCCATAATAAACACATCAAAAGATCACCAATATTATTAGTAAATAAAAACAAGAATGAGCATATCCAAATAGATGGTAAATAGAGATAGATTTTTGGTTAATAAGAATTAATACCTCAAAATTCAAAAGAGACCTTCTTTTAGCCTTAGGAAGGCTTGGTGTTCCTCTTGAGAGTATTTTTCACTTCTTAATTTCAGAAAATAATACTGTAGTGCATTTATATGCACTACGTTGGGGACCATGTGTCCATCCTCCTCTCCTATCGTCATCCACTTTATTAATAATTTATTTATTATTATTATCTCTCTGTCAATTTTATGATTCACTTTTTTAAGTTAGTCTTAAAAAGAACAACCTATTGTACATTTATTGAGTAATAATTTAATTTTAAAATATTTATTTTATCTATAATGAAATTATTTAGCTAGCTTTTGATCATAAATTTCCAAATATTCTTGGCAAATATTATTTGGGTGAAAATTTGGGTGAAATTTCACCATGTGTTTGGCCATAATATTTGGGAAATATATTTCATTTTTTTAGAAAAATATGATTTATGCCCATAAGTTTTAAAAACCATCAAAACTAACCATAAGTTTATATTACAAGTCAATTGGATCTTCGTTGCAACAAATAACAAGTAGTGTCGACTCTAGATCAATGTGGTAGTTTGGAGTGAGTGCAACAAGCATTATTCCATGCATCGTGAAATAGACAAAGCACATGACTTTGTTACCCTGAGCCGATTGTTTATCATTTTCATCAACAACCATATTATCACTTTCATGTTCACGAAATATTTCATCACTACTTTGGTGTTTACGTAAAAAATTATGTAATACAACGCAAACAACTATTATAGAGGGTGTTTTTGTAAAAGATAAAAGTTTGGTGTAAAAATTCAATTTTCAAAAGATCCCAAATAATGAGATTTGGCCCAAATACTAGAAAAGCCTAGTATTTGGGAATTTGGGATATTTGCCAAATAATGGCAAATTGTATGGACAAACACTATTTGCCAAATTCTTCCCCAAATATTATTTTGGAAATCTATGGCCAAATAAGTTTCGAAAGTCTCTTTTTTCTTAAATTTTACGTCAAATCAAACAACATCACATAAATTGCTACGAAAAAGATGATTAATATTTTAGCTTTTAAAAGTTGATTCTAAATAATCCTTCTTAATTCTTAAGAATCATAACATACTATTTTAGTCAAAATTCCTCTTAATTTTTAAAAATAAGCAATTCCTTAATGTCCTTACTTAAGTATAAAACATTACTATTTTGGATTTTTAAAAAGTATATCGCGATTGTTATATGATAATTAATCGGGAAAAAAAATTAGTTGCCTCGTTCCACTTCTTTCGCGATTGCTTACGTAAAGGCTTAGATCAGAACTAAATAATTTATATATTCATTTATGACAGATTGGATCTTAACAAACAGACGTGATTAGATTTATTTATAAGAAGATAGCCTTGAAAAATATATAGTATGGTATTTTAGCTGCTAGAAACAAAAGACTTGTCTAATGGTACTATTTCCAAGTGCTAAAGATTTCCACATCATATAAGTGACATAAAGTGTAAATGAAGACTTTAAATTAGGGGCGGCTTAAGTTTTTATGACTTAAAATTTAAATTTTTAATAAGAGGCCTTGAATTTTAAACAAATAATATTATTAGAGAATAAAATTAGTGACGGATAAAATTTTTGTAACTGAACAATACAAATTTCATGTTAATCTTATTTAGCTATAAATTATAAGAAAATTCAACCAGCTAGAAGCATTTTAGCAATGAATTAGCTAGGAATTGCTAACAAAATTATAGCTAATTTCATATTTTAAGTTTTTTTAAGTTATAAAGTTATTAATCAGATTTATGTTTTTTAGTTGACGTATTAAAATTTTATACAAATAATTTAAAAACTATCAATATAGCCAAATAAGAAAAAGAGCAAATACTATCTATCTATATATAAAAGGAGAAGAAAAAATGACACATGTCAACACCACAATTTTTTAGTATTTTAAATAATTAATAATCAATAATAATTAAATAAATAAATAAATTTTGACACATATCAATAATTAGAATTAGAACGACACATATCAGCACCACAAAAAATAGGATTTATAAATAATTAAAATTATTAATTACATGTAATAGGATTAAATAATAAAATCAACTTTTTGTAATTATCTTAAATTCGAAATTAAAATATTAAATTTATATATTAAAAAATTACTTAAAAATTAACGTGATGTAATCATTTTATAATTTTCAAAATTTATATAAGATAATAACTAAAAAAATTAACTATCTAAATCTGAAAAACAAAAAATAAACATTGAAGAACATGAGTGTGATTATTAATTTTAAAATTTAAAAAAAAAATCAAAACAAAGAATTGCTCCACGTTAGTCAATGGATAATTTTAAGGAGCAATTCAATTAGTGGATAATTTTAAGGAATAATTTCAAATTTTAAATTATTATTATAAAAATAAAAATTACAAACTTAACTAATAATAATATTAATAATAATAATAATATTTTTTCAGAAATGTTCCAAATGACAGTCACACATAAAAAAAAATCCCGGTATCAATTTTCAAAATAAAATTCCCCCAGAAAAATTAGAAAATATTAAAAATATACAAAAATTATATTTTTTTATTTTTTTAATTTGAATTAATCCTAATCCTTATCTGATTGATGATTTTTGAATTTCAAATTGATGACAACTTCTTATCAACGATTTATTAACTTCTCATAATGAATGACTTCTTACTGCATTACAATTATCCTATAAATAAAGTACCCCACTTCTGCTAAACCAACCCCACCCGCTTCTTCTCCTTTTGTTCTATTTTTTTTTTCCATTAATCAACAGGGAAAGAAGAACAAGAAATACTTTGGGATGCATACACTTACTTTGTTTTCGTTGTCTTCTTGAGGTTCTGTGAATTTATTTTTCATATTGAACAAATTTATGATAGTTCAAATTATGAGTTTTTTGATATAATATATTATCATGGTTATCTATATATGATTAGTTTTCTCTTTAACTATCTTACATTCGATCTCTTATATATATATATATATATATATATACATCAAAGTAAGACACATCCAAGGAGGGATCAATCCTCCATTAGTGAAGGAGATTTTTTATATATGTCAATATCCAATCAAAGAGTACAATTCTATATATGTCAATATCCATTCAAAGAATACAATAGTTGTACAATTATTGGTTTGATGAAACTAACGGTAATTTATGCTTCTTTGAAAGAATTCTTTTCACGAAAAACTTACTTTTTATATTACAAAAATTTTGAAATTCCAAAATGTTATGTTTTGGATGGTTATCAGTGAATTGAAAATAGGGTGTTATTAGCAATGAAGAAGATAAAACAAGGATGTTGATGTCAAGGCCATAAATTCTATGTCAGGAAAGGAAAAAATTAAATATATACTAGGAGAAATATTTATATAAAATAATTTTGTAAGGAAATACTTGAATTAAAAACAGAAAAGGAACAAAAAAAAATATTAACTAAGTAATAAACAAAATAAATTTAAAATCTGAAATTAAAAATTAAAAACAATTTAAATCTTAAAATCTGTTTAAAGGAGAAGAATACTTATGCACGATGGAGTTTTTTAAAACATAATTCATATTCAATTAACAAAGTTAATTTATAATCTGAAATTTAAAATATTATAAATCTGAAGATCTTTTTAAATCTGAAAATATTTTCATTTTAAACAACAAAAAAAAAGAACATAACTTTACCCTTTTTTTTAAAAAAATAATCTTCCCACGTTGTTAAAAAATAAGACGAATCTCTTCTTCTTATCCTCTTATATATTTTTGTATTTATTGTTTTTAATTTTTTGTCGACTTTTAATAATTATATTATACCATCAAATATTTGCTTGATGTTGAGATAAAGAAAATAGAGGAGTAAGTGGCACATGAAAGTGAAAAACATCCTTTAAGTTTATGTATCATGGTGAAAAATTTAGAGAATTAGAAAAATAAATGTAAGTTTTGATTCATTTGATATCTATCTATATATAAAAGGAGAAGAAAAAATGACACATGTCAATACCACAATTTTTTAGAATTTTAAATTTTAAATAATCAATAATAAATATTATTTAAATAAATATTGACATATATCAATAATTACAATTATACCCTTTTATTTAATCCTACGGTAGTTACACAACATTTTAAATAAACAAAAGAAATAGTATTAAATAATTTAATTCTATTTATATATAATAGGATAAACCAAAAGTGCCACATGTCAGCACCACAAAATATGTAGATATATGAAATAATAAATAACAATTTAATAAACCAAACATTTAAAAAAACATAAATTAAAAACAATTTAAAAATTTGTTTACGCTAAAAAAAATCATTGATCTCTCTCTTTTAATTGTTTAAATAAATCGAATGTGTTTGATCCTAATAAATTGCTCTTCCTAATTTTTTTAATGAATTTTTTAAAAATATAAAGTTGAAATTTAAAATATACCTAACATATAGATAATGGTGCTAAATTTTAGGAGCACATAACAATCCAATTCAAATTAAAAATTAACCACAGTAATTCTAACAAACTATTCTATATCACATTATTTATATTTGTCGAAGTTCTATTTTTTGAAATACCTAATTGGTAAAAATTAATAATAAAAATTATTCTATTTTTAATAATGATAATAATAATAATACCAAAACCGTCAGAATTATTTAAATTCTAAACTAATTATAATATTCGAATTATATATATAATAATTAACTAGATCTATTAAATTGTTTAAAAAATTTATAATTAAAATTACATAAATTATACAAAAACATATTTACTATTTTAAAATTATTAATTGTGTCAAAACCACAATTTTGTTGTAAATATCAAATTTTAAAAGTTCAATTTACAAAAGTTTCATATTATTTAAAACGCGCGTTAGAGTTTTAAACATAATAAAAATATTTTGTTTTTCTTTTTTCTTTTAAAAAAAGTTACAGTTTAAAAAGATAAGTTAGAATTTAAAATTTATCATGACAGTTTAAGTGAACATGCATTATCTGTTTTTGCAATATTTAAGGTCTTATCTCTAATACTTCCACATAATACTTAATTATTAAATCAAATATATAAATAGTAGGTAGAATTTTTAATATAAAACACGAAAGAATCCCACACAAAACAACATTCTTCTATATCCATAGCAAATCAAATTCTTACCCTCTTCAACAAAGAAATAATATAGTATTTCAGTATTTAACAAAGAAGAACAATTTAACCCGCCAACATGCATTCAAGGACAATAAGAAATCAATTACAAAGACAAAGTTTAATCATATGTAAGATTATTTTTCAATTCATTAAGTTTCAATGTATATAAAGTTCTTTCTCTATTATGCAATAATTGTTTATTTCTTTTGTACTGAGTAATCAAAATAACAATAACTTAATTTCTCAGTTTTGAATTCAACATGCATAAATCATATATCCATTAAACATTTCGGTAAATTTTATTAGTGTTTTTTGTCAAATAATAATAACAAAATGACATTAGGGTCAAAACATGTTTTCATGTCTCTTGCTCTTGAACATTAGTTTGAAACAAATTGTACACTAGCAATAAAATAAAGTTTGAAATCATCAAATATATTTTTTGACATAATTTCTTAAATTAATATTTGCGTATTTTAAAATCTATCACTTAAAATAAGTAAATAAATTATCTCTTTTTTCTTATATCTACTTAAAAAAATATATATATTTCTTGCTTCGTATAGTGATTTTTCCTAAATAATATATTCACATTTCGTTTTTTTTTTTTAAGAATTTTTTCTAACTATATCTTATTTGTGTTGCCGTAATGTTGAATTGTAAAATTTATGCCTATATATTTTAATTTTATAAGTGTTTTAATTTTGTATTGATATATTTCGAAATACTAAGTTGATATGTCATATTGTTCTCATTTGTTATTCTTTTTTATTTTTTTAAATTCATCATATTTGTTTATTAAATAGATAAATCAATGCATGCGTGATTCATGAAATTAATATATATTGAAATGAAAGACTTAAAATTGACAAATCATCAATTTTTTCTGTACCTTTAACTTTTGAATTTAATTTAAAGATAATCACGTCATTTCTATAGATAAAGTAGGATGAGATAATACAAGAAAATTACTTATCTATAGTTATGTATTGATTCTTATCTATAGTTATGTATTGATTCAAATCTCAATCTATTAAAAAGTTTTTTCTAAAAAAGAATATTATTATTTCAAGAATGCATAACATATATATATAAAGGGTAAGGATAGTTTTTTTATAAAGATAAGGTCAGAAAAGGAAAACTAATTTATAATTTTTTAAAACTAAAAATTATTAAAAAAAAAAAAAATCTATGTAAAGGATAAGTATATATTTTGAATTTTAAACAAAAAATAAAAAAGAAGGAAGATAAAATAAAAAAGAAACAAAAAAAATATTAATAAACTAATTAAAAATTTGTGGCTAAAACTAACTAATTATGTTGACCGATATGTCTTTATGCTTATTAAATTAATATATTTGTTTATGCTTATTAGTTTTAAAGAAGTCCCTTTGTAAATTTTATATAAATGAATACATTAATAAAAAACAGTTTTATAACTCTTCATTACTCATCCACTACTACACAGTCCTAAAATCAATAAAAAAAAATCATGAATTATGAAAAAAATTCAAATACCAAATTTTTTAAAAATAATGAATTGAAAAAGTAGGAAAGAAAAAAGAAAATCAAAATGGTCGTGGATCAACCATTTTTAATAAATAAAAAATTAATAAGCCTAACTCTTATCAACAAAAAAACAATAAATGCACAGGTTCTCAATTTCCCCAAATAAAGCAAAACAAAAAACTTATAAATTTCAGTTGCATAAAGTCAAACAATTAGGAACTTATTAACATAACAATATTATTTTAAAAAAAATTATAATATTATATTTATAAAAAATAAATAGGTGTAGTGACGGTTAAATATTTTACCATTAGAGGAATCACTTTAAAATTTATTTAA